>PVKC010033200.1:0-14034 GCA_004027635.1 Crocidura indochinensis
GTATTGTGTGTTTTTCTACGTGTTGCGGTGGTATTCATTGGGTAAATGATGTGTGCAGCCAGATACCTCTGGTTCTGCCTTTTCTGGGTGTGTCGATTTGCCTACAAGGGAGTGGAGTCCTCCGTGGATGAGGCCTCTCAAAGGATCAAATCTTGGACCTAGGCACACAGCAGAGATGATAGTCCAGAGAGAAATGCTGGACTTCAGTGATCCAGCACAGTCCTTAGTGTGATTTTTTCTCTTCTTGTTGCGATGGATGATGTTCTTTCCTTAGAAAGAGTGCACGGCAGCGTAGCGAAGCAGAGCCAAAGTGCTCTTCTGCAGCCTATTTCACTTTAATAAGGTGTTCCTGGGTGTCTCTGCCCTAGAATGGACCTCTGGGAGAGCAAGTCTTTTTGGAGCCGGTTTGGCCCACTCCCACGAGGTCCGGAGGACAGCAGAGGTAAAGAAACACAAAGAAAAGACCGGACTCACAGTTCTTCCCAGTCAGCTCCACTAAGCAGGCGTGGATACGCAGAAATTCCCAGCCGGACGTCACAACCAGGGAACCTTGCTTTGCAAACTACTCGCGCTTGCCGGTTTTCACTGTAATAAGGTGTTCTTGGGCGTCTCCACCCTAGAATGGACCTCTGGGAGAGCGAGTCTTTTTGGAGCCGGTTTGGCCCACTCCCACGAGGTCCAGAGGACAGCAGAGGACAAAAAAACACTAAGAAAAGACCGGACTCACAGTTCTTCCCAGTCAGCTCCACTAGGCAGGCGTGGATAATATAATAACAATTCTTAAAAAAAAAAGAAAAAAGATATCTATATCTCCATCAGAAAGCACTGAGCCTGAGTTTGTTCTCTGTAGAAACATAAGTCTCACAGCTCAAGTGAGATGGCACTCTGTCTCCTCAAGTAATGGGAGCAGACTTGTAGAAGTGTATGGTAATTACTTAATGACTAAATTAAGATTATTGAAAGAATTAAATTAGCTTGAAATAGACTTACCCATGATCAGACTATAAGGCTTAAACATCATGGCTTACTTTCTGTTGTAAGAGAGAGCCATTTTAGGCAGTCCAGGATTTAGTATTGTGATTCTACCAAGTGATCAGAGACCCCTATGTTCCTGCTTTCTATCGCATATAGCTTATTTATTTATTTATTTAAGTTTTTTGGGCCATATAATCTCCAGACATATAATCAATTAATTGTTGATAAAGGGGCAAGAAGCACAAAGTAGAGAAATTAAAGCCTCTTCAACAAGTGATGCAAAAAGTGAACTCAGACCTCTCTAACACCATGCACAAAGGTCAAATCAAAGACCTTTGATATAAGACCTAAATAATAGGCAAAACACTCCATGACACAGCCTAAAGGCATCTTCAAGGAGGAAACACCACTGTCTAAGAAAGTGCAAGCATAAATAAACAAATGGGACTACATTAAACAAAGACACTTGTGTACTTCAAGGAAACAGTGACTAGGATACAAAGGTCACCCACAAAAAGGGAGGAGACCATTTACCCAATACCCAGATATCTGATAAAGGTCTAATATCTAAGTTATACAGATATACTGATAGAACTTAACAAGAAAAAAAATCTAATCTCATCAAAACATGGGAAGAATAAACAGATATTTCCTCAAAGAAGAAATACAAATGGCCAAAAGACACATGAAAAAAAAATGCTCCACATCACTAATCATCAGGGATATTCAAAACAAAACAATGAGATACCATCTGATACTACAGAGACTGGCACACATCACAAAGAACAAGAACAACCAGTGCTGGTGTGGGTACGAAGAAAAAGAACTCTCATTCACTTAGTAAATTCATTGGTGAATTCTCATTCATGTGCTAGTGAGAATGCCATCGAGTTCTGCCTTTCTGGAAAAAAAATATGGATATTCCTCAAATAACTGGAAATTGATCCAGCAATATCACTGTTAGAGATATACCCTAGGAATACAACACACAATATAAAAATTCCCTCAGTACTCCTTTGTTCATTCTAACACTATATATAATAGCTAGACTCTGGAAACAACTCAGGTCTCCCACAACAGACGAGTGGCTAAAGAAACTGTGGTATATTTATGCAATGACATACTAATAGATAGAATCTGGAAACAACTCAGGTCCCCAACAACAGACGAGTGACTAAAGAAACTGTGGTATATTTACACAATGGAATACCATGCAGCCTTTAGGAAAAATTAAATAATGAAATTTGCCTACACATGGATGGACATAGAGATTATAACGCTGAGTGAAATGAGTCAGAGGGAGAGGGATAGATAGAGAAGTTTCACTCATTTGTGAAATATAAGAAAAAATAAAAGGGAGCTGGGAGGTGGCGCAGGAGGTAAGGTGCCTGCTACCTTGCCTGCGCTAGCCTAGGACGGACCACGGTTCGATCCCCCGGTTCCCATATGGTCGGTCCCCCGTGCCTGCCAGGAGCGACTTCTGAGCGCATAGCCAGGAGTAACCCCTGAGTGACAGACACTGGGTGTGGCACAAAAACCAAAAAAAAAAAAAAAAGAAAAAAGAAAAGACAGTATATTAATAATATCTAGAAACAATAGAGATGAAGGCCAGGAGGACCAGCCCATGATATGAAGCTTGTCAAAAAGACCAGTGAGTGCTTTTAGATCACTAACTGTCGTGAGAAATACTATGATAATGATATAGAGAAATAAAATATCTGTCCCCAAGGCAGGCAATGGGTATGGGAGAAGAGAAATGGGGGACATTGGTGGTAAAGTTACACTGGTTAAGGGGCAGTTGTATATTTGATGACTGAAACCCAACTATGAACATTTCTGTAATCTTGGTGCTTAAATAAAGAAATTCTTAAAGAAAAAGAGAAGTTCTAAAGGTGAATGACTTAGTCAACTCTCAGTTAAATATATCTGTTTGCTTACAAAGATGACTTTAAGGTACTAAACAATAAAAAATTAGATGTAAATCTGTAATTTTTAATATACATAAAATATTTTATATTAACAATCTATAACTAAAACTCCAATTATATCATCAGGAGACAGAAAAAGGACAAAAGTAAAAAATGTAACAAAGGGGGCCAGAACAACAGTGAATAGGGCATTTGCTTGTACACAGCCAATGCAGGTCAGTCCTAGGCATCCCATATAGTCCCCTAAGGTCTGCCTGGAATAAGCCCTGACTATATATATATATATAATAAAGTTTTTATCTTAGAGAAATTTAAAAATTATGAATTTATTCATGCAATATAAAATTTTAAGGGAAAAGGCAAAATAACACCCACACTAAATAATTGATAAATCCAAAAAAGGGCAGAAATAAAAACCCTCTGGAAAATAGTAAAATACTAAAAATAGTACTTTTTAAACATGGCAGCAATTAAAATAAGTACAATTTTAATTTTTACTCAACTCAAAATGATTCTGCATCTTATTTACATTTATAACAAGAACCAAAAAGCCTGGATTTGAAAACATATGAAATCACTGAATAATACCAGTTAGAGAAAGCAGCTAGTGCTAAAGATGAAAGATCTAGAAAGACATAAAAGATATTCTTAGGATCTAGAGCTAGTACAGGGGAGTTAAGGTGCATGTCTCTATATGTGGCTGACCAGGTTCAATCTCTGGCACCATATAATCTCCCGAGCATTGCTAGCAGCCATGAAAGACATTCTTTCCCACCCAGCAACACCAAGCAAGGACTAGAAGCTTACTAGAGTTAACCCAGCTAATCTCTGGCACTGCACGGCCCTCACAATAATACAACCTCAGATTTTAGCAATGAATTGCTGACCTAGTGCTCCCAGATACTATGTGGGAGGCCCCTCATTATCCTCAATTAAATAAAAATATTCTTAAGTCAAAGGACAGATCCTTTAAGGACTAAAAAAATATATAATTAAGAGGATTAACATTCACTTGAAGAAGAACATTTATAAAATTTAGAAAAGCAATAGGGATATGACATGTAAAAGAGACTAATAATTATCAGCTATTATCATCTAATACAAGTTTATATATTTTGGGTTACTGAAATAAGCACATACACTTTCAGGGCTTGGTCGTACTTCATTGGATATACAATGATGGCTAATAAGGAGAAGCTAAATTTCAATATGTATAAAATTTATGAAGGTATCAACCAAAATCTGACAGTCCCTATAAAAAAATTAGGATCCAATTTAAGACAATGCTAATGAAAACACTTAAATTTCTTTTTTTTATTGGAAGACAGTTCATTTTTCTTTTCAATAAAATTTTTATTTAAGCACCATAATTACATGCATGATTATAGTTGAATTTCTGTCATAAACAAAACACCCCCGTCACCAGTGCAACATTCCCACCACCAATGCCCCTCATTCAAGTAGATGTTGTCCAAGAAGATTTTTTTTGGAGGAAATTTACTGTTTTAACTTAACACAACAATGGAAAATAAATTAAGAATTGAGAACTAGGTTCTAGTTCTGATCTATGTGAAGCTTCAGGCAAATCACAATTTATCGGGCATGATCTCATAATTTTGTAATGAGGTAATTGGTGCATACTATCTCTAATTTCTGTATGATATTTAAAATTATATAATTGTTTAGAAAAAATTTTGAAACAGAAACTGTTTTGAAACAGTAACTTCTATTACTCCTGATTTGCCTGATGATGTATATATAACAGTGAAGTTTCTCTCTTAGGATTCAAGGTATTTTGGAAATAAATATTTAATGGGGCATCTAGAAGTATCACAAAGGAAGAATGAACTTTATCTAAGGAGGAAAAAGAAATTATTTACCTAACTGATTTGATTGAGCTACATCAAAATATAATCATTTTCAGGCCAGGGATGTGACTCAATGGTACAGTATATGTTTTGCATGTTCGAGGCAATGAATGAAAAATTCCCAGCACAGTACAAGGGAAATCATTCTCCCTAATATGGCATACATTAAATAAAAAATTTAACACTAAGAAATAAGTACTCAGTCAAACTTTGGTAAAAAGGAAAAGAATATCACTGCACTTATTACTGTAAACTGAGTAAAATAATCACTACAAATTGCTGTATTACCTTATTCAACCTCTTTAAATGATTGTTTCTCCTTACAAATTTCCCATTCTGAAAATATATTTATCTTACTTCATATATTTATCCCTTCACTCATGCTTTTACTTTTACTGTACTTAGAATACCACTATCATTCAATTCATACTTATTAAATATATTCTCATACTGCCCATAATTTTTTGTTTGGTTCATGTTCAAGCTAAGTTGAAAGCATCTGATAATGAACATGTTTTCTTTCTGTTATATACTTAGCTTCAATAGAAAAAAACATTTTTTTGAGCCACACCCAACAGTAGTCAGGTGTCACTCCTGGCTCTGCTCTCAGAAATGCCTCTTGGCAGGCTCAGGGGACTATATGGGATGCTGGAAATTGAACCTGGGTTGGTCCTGTGTTGGCTGCATGCAAGGCAAATGCCCTGCCACTGTGCTATCACTCTGGTCCCAGCTTCAATAATAAAAAAATTTTTTTTAAAAGTTACAAAACATCAGGGGCTGGAGAAATAGCATAGCAGTAGAGTTTGCCTTGCACGCAGCCAATCAAGGATGGATGGTGGTTTGAATCCCAACATCTCATATGGTCCCCTGTGCCTGCCAGGAGCGATTACTGAGCAGAGAGCCAGAAATAAACCCTGAGCAATGCCAGGTGCGATCCAAAAAAACAAAAACAAAAACAAAAATTTTACAAAACATCAATTTTTAACTAACATATAAAAGTTCCTAGAAATTAATTTCATGTTTACACTGACTCACTTTATATAAAATATTATATTTCATAATAAATGTAAAATGTTTAAAAATTTTATAAATATAACTATAAATCAGTAGCATATTAGATATTTAACAGCTACATTTACCAATTCACTTTCATTTCTCTTGTTTTAATTCTTCCTTCCATTGGATATCTAGAAATAAAAACACAAGGCAAAACTTTATTCTATTATTAGAATTAAATAAAAACTTTTGAAATTACTTAAAATTTTTATCAGCTTTGGTACCTGATAGTTATCCGATTTGGATCCTTGTTCAAAGTATTTAATGTTTTCTTTTCACTTATTCTTAATTTTATATCTAGAAATTCCTTGCAACTGGATATCATTGTGACCTATAAAATTTCAGCATTTATTCATTTAATATGTTTATCATTTTTTCATTCTTTTAAGAATTTCAAATTTTCTCATAATTCATTCATTTTTCATATCCTTAGTTGCCAAATAATTGATGATATAAAATAAAAAGGTAAATGAACTTTGCTGTTTTTTCCTACTATTAGCAGTATAAGACATTTTTACATTTATTTAAGATGTCTAAATTTTAGAGTGGTGGCACAAGCGATAAGGGGTTTGCCTGGAGTGCACTAGTTTAGGACGGACCTCGGCTAGATCCCCCAGTGTCCCATATGGTTCCCCATGTCAGGAGCGATTTCTGAGCATATAGCCAAGACCCTGAGTGTCAGTGGGTATGGCTTAAAACAAACGAAATAAGAGAGAAAGTAAGTACTATTTAGGTTTTTCCCTTTTTATTTTCATTCTTAGATTATATGAAATACATTAAAAGTTGTTTCTTCAATTTTATTAAGTATTTCATACTGTACTTATTTTATAGTAAAAATTAACTTACCAAATCTGGCAAAGTTTCATTTCCACTAATTGTAAAAAATTTCTTTACAGTTTCAAATGTAATATAATACCAAGCCATCAATCGTCCTGCCTCTATGGGAAATATGAAAAAATTACTCCATCAGTGAAACAACTTGTTTTTTTTTTTATCAGTTTAAAAACACATCCTTAACATCTAAACATGTCTTTTTTTGTTGTTGTTTTTGGTTTTGGGGCCACACCCAGAGACGCTCAGGGGTTACTCCTAGCTATGCACTCAGAAGTCGCTCCTGGCTTGGGGGACCATATGGGAACCGGGGGATCGAACCGTGGTCCATCCTAGGCTAGCGCAGGCAAGGTAGGCACCTTACCTCCAGCGCCATCGCCCAGTCCCTAAACATGTCTTTGTATGTGTATTTATATATACACATACATACATAAAGTATGTATAATTATAAATATATGTACATTATAATCATATGAATTACATATCAGTTGCTACATGAGATGCCAGTAAAAATGGTACAAGAGCAAATACTTTTTATTGCACAGATATAAATCTACCTTTCACCTTTTTCATGTGAGCCAAGTAAAATTATTTAATACATATTGTAGTATAACAAATTGTAGAAGAAAACCTGAAAACAAAACTAAGTTCAAATTTTATAGCAAAGTAAAGATATCAGTATCAAAACTATAATTTTAAATTCTTCTACATAGTAATAGTAACTGTCCACATTTCCATATTTTCCAATAAATCAAGCTTCTTTTCTATATCAAAAGGCAATATATATACATATATCACTATCTATATACATATACATGAATTTTCCTAAATTTGATTAAGCTCCTGAAGTTTATTTCAGGATTTGACTCTGATTTGGTTCCATAGTTAATTCTCTTGAAAATTGCTTATAGGATTCAACCAGAGGCAAACTTATGATATATAAAATTAAGCAATTTATTGCAAAGAAGTACATAAATAATTTATAATAATATAAACATAATATAATATTATTATATATTTTATTATATAATATAAAATATTACATCTATTACATATTATATTTATATTATAATATAACATATTATAATATAAATATAATATATTATAATATAAATATAATAAATTATACTTTATTTATAGTAAAATAAACGTCTTCTCTTAAAAGACATATCTATAATAAAGTCAATAAAGTTACCCTTCCTAAAATATTTTTAGTCACGAGTCCTAAAAATTAAAAAACTTTCTTCCAAAAAAAAAAAACTTTCTTCCTCTCCAATTATAATCTAAATAGAGAAGAGAAAGAGTTAAGGAACCATCCAGAAAATCACTTTTTAATGAAGAACTGCTCAATAAGTGAAAACAATAACACAAAAGGCACTTAGCAACAAACAGTTCAGTAAATCCTAAGACAATGACTTTAATAACACCACATCATTCTGAAATATAAATTTTTCACATGTATTCTTTTACTGAACTATTATGTTTTTGATAATTCTACTTACCATTTTGTTATAGCAAGCTATACAAAATAAATTATTTTGTGCTTGCCAAAGAAAAGGCTGGGGAAGAGTGAGTTGTAACTGGGGAAACTGGTGGTAAGATTGATGCTAGGACACTGAATGTCTGAAACAACTGTTATAATGAATAACTTTGTAAACCATGCTTTTTATATAAATTTTTAAAAAAGAATTAGTAAAGCAGGCCTGGAGAGATATTTCAATAGGCTGGAGGCTAGAGTTTATTATGGTTCCCTGAGCACTGCTATGAGTGCAGTACCAAACAATCCTGGAGTAGTTACTTGAGCACCACTGAGTTGAAATAAAAACTAATAAAAACACAAACAAAAAGCACTAGAAAAAGGAGGTCTTCGAGTGTTAGAATAAATTTGAATAAATCACACAGTAAAGACAAATTCTGTATCTAAAAAAGGAAATTCTACATTTTCATAAATAGGACTCCTACAAATTTATCAAGCTGATAATGTTACCCTGATGAGAACAAAGGTAACAATTATACCTTCATCTAAATTTTGGATCTTAAGTAACAAGTGTTAATTTTAGTAACAATGATAGAAAACATTACCAGTAGGTTTGAAATTAATATCGTCATCCATCTTTATCAAGTCAAGAGATGATAAATCATTCAGATTCTTCAAACATAATTCTGTTCAATGATAAAAAATGCAATTCTATTTAGGAAAAGGACAAAGTACCACAAAATGGAATTTGTTATCTAATATATCAAGTTGTGCATTTTTGTAATTGAGAAGAACAGTATTTACATAGTGGTAAGAAAAACCTAATTGCATGCTGAAATATTGTATGTCTAAAATTTAACTATGCAAAGCTTTGTAAATCACAATACTTTAAATTAAAATATATTTAATAAAAATAGAAGTTTCAATAAAGAATGAAGACACTTAGAGAAAATACATAGTACTAGCCACATAAGTATGTGTAAAATATAAATTAACAGGAAAGGAATTAACAATCTGTGCCCATTTTGAGTAGAAAAAAACTGTTTAAATTTACTTTATTTAATATATTTATATTTAATTTATGTTATTTTATTAACTTTATTGAATAGGAATAAAAAGTAACCTAAAAAAGCAAAACCTCCTTTATATAAAAATGCCAGAAAGATTTTCTAAGAGTAACAATAAAGATAATAAACTCTCGAATTTTGCCTCTGCTCTGCTCTATGAAGCTGCTGTAAGCCATCTACCCAGAACTGCAACGCAGTGTACAACAGCAGAAAACATCTCCTGAGTGCATGATAGCAGAGATAGGTTGAAGGGCAGAGCCAAAGGAGCCTTCGCTTCACAGCTCTGCTCATCTTTTAGCCAATGAACCCCAGCAAAACACGTAGAAAGCAACACACAATAAGAATGACGATGCAGAACAAGGCAGGCCAGCACCTGCATAGAGAATGAAGATAGCAGTTCTGATGACCCAAAAATTGCCAACCACCTATTTAGCCTCTCAGATAAGGAGATTAGAGAAGAAATATGAAGCATGTACATAGAACTCAAAGAAACAATGGATCAAACTGAATGAACGATAAATAAGAACCAAGAGAATATGAAAATAGAAATGAGAAAACTCCAAACTGAAATAACAGAACTGAAAAACTTGGTAGGTGAAGTGAAAACCTCACTGGAAATCCTCTCCAACAGAGTAACAACAGCTGAGGACTGAATCATTGAGCTGGAAGATGAGATGTATAACAATTCCATACACAAGAGATTGGAAAAAAGTCTTAAAGCAAACAATTAGATGATAGAAAAAATGGGAACAGACAAAAATAGAAGTGTTTGATAAACTCAACAGAAATAACATAAAAATCATTGGAGTCCCAGAAACCCAGGAAGAAAATCCCTAGGAAGAATCAACATTCAAGGACATTATTACAGAGAAACTCCCAGAGCTAAACAGTGCATGTAACCAACTCCTGCATGCCTGAAGAGTAATAGCTAAGAGTCCTGAATCAAAGCACCCCAAGACACATTCTAGTCACAATAACATATTCCACTGATAGGGATAGAATATTGAAAGCAGCATGATCAAAAAGGGAAATTATGTACAAAAGAGCATCCTTAAGATTTACAAAAGACCTGTCATAAGAAACACTCAAGGCCAGAAGGCAGTCATAGAATATAGTAATAAAACTCAATGAAATGAATGCTTCAGCTACAATCAGTACTAGCTAGACTCACATTCAGATTTGAAGGAAGTATACATAGCTTCACAGATAAACAAGAACTCACAAACTTTACAGACTCAACACCAGCCTTAAAAGAAAAACTGAAAGACCAACCAACAGACACAGCAAACTCCTACATAAAGATGACACTATATCCCATGACAAGTATCTCTCTCAATGTCAATTACTAAATGTACCAGTTAAAGAGACACAGAGTGGCAAAATGAATCAAAAAACTGAATCCAACATTCTGGTACCTACAATAAATACATAAGAGAAGTCAGAACAAACATAGACTCAAAATCAAATCTAGAGGACAATTATTCAAGCAAACAACTCCATTAAAAAACTTAAGTGTCCATATTAATATCAGATAACACAAACTTCAGACTTAGAAAAGTCCTAAGGGACAAAGATGGATATTTCATAATAATCAATGGATATGTACAACAGGCAGAAATCTCACTCCTAAACTACACACACCCAATGAAGGACCAGCAAAATATTTAATACAATTATTGACAAAACTGAAAGAAGACACCAATAGCAACACAATAATATGGGAGACCTCAAAACCTCCCTGTCACTCCTTGATAGGTCAACTAGGCTGAAACCCAATTAGAATATACTAGCTCTGAAAGGAGAAATGGAAGAAAGTGGCCAAGTAGTTATATATAGGGCACTCCAACCCCAGAAAACTTGATACACATTCTTCTCCAGTGCACATGGGTCATTCTCCAGGATAGACCACATGCTGGCCCATAAAACATACCTCCATAAAATCAAAAGGATAGAAGTTGTACAGACTACCTTCTCAGGTCACAAAGCACTGAAATTAGAAGTCAACTACAAAGGGACACATAAGAAAAACTTAACACCTGGAAATTAAACAGTTCACAGAAAATGATCAACAAAATGAACCAAAAATATGTAGTCAGTGGACATAGCTAAGCTTAGAGCAGAAATCAATAAAGTGGATATCCTAAAATCATTTAGAAAGATCAATGAAAGCCAAAAGCTGATTCTTTGAAAAAATAAACAAAATAGATAAACCACTAGCAAAACTTAAAAAGAAATGGAGAGAAACTTAATAAATGAACTTAGAAATGAGAAGGGGGAGATCACTACAGATACTGCAGAGATTCAAAGGTTAATCAGAGACTATTTTGAGAAACTCCATGCCATAAAACATGAGAACCTGAAAGAAATGGATAAATTCTTGAACTCTCATAATCTTCCATGGTTGAATCAGGATGATCTAGCATATCTAAGCAGACCCATCACTACAGAAAAATTAAAATGGTAATCAAAAGTCTTCCCCAAAACAAAAGCCCAGGCCCAGATGGATTCACTAACAAATTCTTTCAAACCTTCCAAGAGGAACTATGACCAATCCTTTTCAGGCTCTTTCAGGAAATTAAAGAAACAGAAACACTACCAAATAGTTTTTATGAAACTAACATCACCCTGATATACCAAAAGATAGAGATGCTGCCAAAAAAGAAAACTATAGTAATATACCTTATGAACATGGATGCAAAGTTCCTCAACAAAATCATAGCAAATAGGACTCAAAGCCTCATCAAGAAGATCATATACCATGACAAAGTAGGTTTCATTCCAGGAATGCAAGGATGGTTTAACATATGTAAATCAATCAACATAATACATCATATCAACAAAAAGAAAAATAAGAACCAAAAGATCATATCAATAGATGCAAAGAGAGCATTTGATAAGGTCTTACAATACCCTATCATGATACAAAAAAAAACTCTTAACAAGATGGGAATGGAAGGAATTTTTCTTAATATAGTCAAGGCCATCTACCACAAACCAATGGCCAATATTATTCTCAATGGAGAGAAACTAAAAGCCTTTCCTCTAAAATTTGGTGTAAGTCAAGGCTGACCCCTCTCACCACTCCTACTCAACATAGTACTGGAAGTACTTGCCATAGAAATCAGGCAAAAAAAGATATCAATGGCATTCAGAGAGGAAAGGAAGAAGTCAAGCTCTCACTGTTTGCAGATGACATGATACTGTATTAGGAAGTCCTAAAGACTACCAAAAAGCTTCTAAAATCAATAGATTCATTTAGCAAAGTTGCAGGCTACAAAATTAACATGCAAAAATCAATGGCCTTCGAATACACAAATAATGATAGAGAAAAGGAAAATGGCATGATAACATCAGAAAAGTAGAAGGGAGATACTAATCAGTACTTTGTGGTTACTGGTGAGTCTGCATTTTATTCAGAGTCATGAAACATTAAAAGATAGTGAGCGAGAAAGTATAATCAAATTTAGGAGTTTAAGGGCTTTAAGACAGATCTCCAAGGAAAATAAAACCTCTTATTTAGCTTTCCAATCTTTAACAGCAAGACTTAGCTACTCTCTTATGACTAGAGATTACCACTGTTATGCTAATTTAACAAAATATAAATGAGTGCAATGTCAGAATATAGAGAAACATCTGGAATTTTGTGATTACTTGTGGATTTTTTAATCACTTATGATGAAAATATGATTTTAAAACTTACATATTGGTCAGTAAATACTATTATTTTATACAGATTTCTGCATTTTAGATTTAACTTTCTCTCTAAAAAAGTATTCTTAACAGGTTTGTAGTTTTAGTGTCTAGAAACACTAAAAAATTATTCCATATAAATTAACATTTGTAGCACTGTTTTTCTGAAAGTCTCAGAATAATGAAGAGAAAGCAATTTGTAATCCTAGTAAGAGTTAATAATCTTTTGCTATTTTACATGAGATAGTGAAATAACGAGTGATTAAAAAATAAGCTGGAATTTGATAGGAATATATTATTATCAGAAATTAGTGTAAGAAGCCTATAATCAAGTGAGGCATACATTTCTAGTTAAAATTAAACTGGAAATTTACCAGTGTCATTTGAAATTAAATAAAAATAAAACTTTTTTTTATCAAATTAAGATAATCTGGTGCTTGCTTCGGCAGCACATATACTAAAATTGGAACGATACAGAGAAGATTAGCATGGCCACTGCGCAAGGATGACACGCAGATTCGTGAAGCGTTCCATTTTTTTTTTGTTTGTTTTTGTTTTTGGGCCACACCCGGCGGTGATCAGGGGTTATTCCTGGCTATCTGCTCAGAAATAGCTCCTGGCAGGCACAAGCGACCATATGGGACACCGGGCTTCAAACCAACCACCTTAGGTCCTGGATTGGCTGCTTGCAAGGCAAACACCGCAATGCTATCTCTCCGGCCCCGCATTTCATATTAAAAAAAAAAAAAGATAATCTGAAAGGATTTAGGTTAATTCAGGAAAAGTATATTTGTGTCAAGCTTTATTTGCATGTGAAAAAAATAGTTGATCTATTTTTTCTGCAAAATTATTTTGTTTTCTTTTACACTTCTTACAATACTTTGTAATATTACAGAAGTTAAGGTATAGATTAATATTTTTTTTTGGAGGGGGTTTGGGTCACACCCAGTGGCACTCAAGGGTTATTCTTGGCTCTGTTCTCAGAAATTGCTCCTGGCAGGCACAGGGGACCATATGGGGTGCCGGGATTCGAACCACCGTCTGTTCTGGTTATGCTGCATGCAAAGCAAACACCTTACTGCTGTGCTACCTCTGGCCCCAGATTTATATATTTATATATGTGTGTAATAGTATTCAGCATA
>PVKC010033201.1:0-14361 GCA_004027635.1 Crocidura indochinensis
TGTGTGTGTGTGTGTGTGTGTGTGTGTGTGTGTGTGTGTGTGTGTGTGTGTGTGTGTGTGTGTGTGTGTGTGTGTGTGTAAGGAGGGAGCAGCTTTCTTGCTGCTCCAAGAGAGGATCAAAGAATCTTGCTAAATCCTTCCATTTGATTTCTGTAAGCTGGATTTGATCCAGATAGATTGTGCTGAGTAGAGAAGAAACTACAGAATTTTAAAATAATTTATTCTGAGTTAAGCTTAAAAACAGAAACTATGCCAACTAAAATTGGTGTCTCAATAGTTTTTCCCAATGTATAGATATCACTAATCCCCATCTCTCCCACATTTTCTTAGATCTAACCTTTATATTTTGCTCCAGGGTAACTCAATGTTGTTAGTACTCTCAATGTCTTTTCCTTGAGTGTTGACAGCTTCGAGTGATTTATTCACTCTAAAAAGGGAACAAACTGGTTGTTTATGGATGGACTCTTACCAACCTATTTTCTCTGCAGAGATCACACACCAAATGGAGCAAATTCCAGTACTGCATAAATATTTCAAATATATAAAGAACCCCCAAAATACATTAAGTAAAATAAATTTTATGTAATGCAAGTGCAATAAAAAGATTGTGGACTTTTTCTTAGTCTTTGTAACTCTATTTGAATTGAACATAATAGAAATTTACAACCACTGCTATATGAAGAGATGACCAAATACTGATAAGAAATGATTTTTTAAATAAAATTTTATTAGTAAATATTAAAAATAAATAGAATAAATATAAATCAACTTTAATATTCCTGAAATTTTGTCACACTAACTTTGCCAATTATCATTCTTTTTTGGGGGGGGGTGTCACACCTGGTGACATTCAGGGGTTTACTTTTGGCTATGCGCTCAGAACTCGCTCCTGACTTGGGGAACCTTATGGGATGCCAGGGGATCAAACCACGTGGAAGGTAAACGCCCTACCGATACACCATCACTCCTGCCCCATTGTCCATTATTATTCTTTTACTAATATTGCTGATATACATTGACATCAAAAAGCTGGCATCAAAATTTAGAGCTAGTTTTGGTTTTTCTGAATGCCTCTTTTAAATGAGTATTTTCTCTTATTTTGATTTATTCAACTGCTGACATGTATTCTTAACAACAAATATGGAATGTCTGCTATGTAAAAGGTGTCATGTTCTTGAACTTCTCCTGCCTTCCCCTTATAAAAGTGTCAGATCCGTTCTTGAGATTGCCAGGCATCCTTCTGGATTGCTTTATCTCTTTGTATACACTTTTTTCCCATGGCAGAGTAACAGGAAGCAATTTGCCAAACTGTGTAGATAATAACATGCCAGTATATTGGTACTTAATTTCTGTTTAAGAGCATTTGACTCTTGCTGTTTTATTCCAGAACAATATTGTAGTTTTCTAATATTGTTTAATTAGGACAAAAATAATTTTAATTATTTTTACTATGTTTGCATATCATTCTAACTGTGATCAGTGCCTATAGTTAAAAAGCAAATAAATAGTTGGAAACTACTAATGTAAACACAATTTGTAATAAAATACCTGGGGACATTGGAAGGTAATTGACATTGGTGGTGGGATTGGTGCTGGAATAATGTGTGCCCGAAACTTTATTATAAACTAATTTAAAATCATGATGCTTGAATACTGTACAATTAAAATAATTCCAAGTTCCTTCTAAAATCCCATTAAGGTGCCAGGTTATTGCCTTCTGTAGTTTGCAAGTTTTGAGTTTAGTGTCTATTAGCACAACTAAAGTTAAAGAATCTCTCAACCAGTCTGATCTCTATAGTGGCAGTTTTATCAGCTCAGTACTTTAAATTTTCCAAAAACCAAACTTGACACAGTATTTTTTAATTTATTTTTATTTAAATACTTTTGATTTGACACAGTTTTAATCTTAGTGTGTGAACATTATATATTGTTTTCTTTTTTACAATAAGTTCATTAAAAGACATTAAAAAAACTAACTTGCATTTGAAAGAGATAGCAAAAGCTTGGGAAATTTGTTTAGAGTGGAGTGACTTTTACCTGCATAAGTAGTAGAATATAAGCAAGCCTTTTCTTTACAAAAGGAGACATTGCCAATGATACCGAGCAATTGGAGACTTTAAAAACTACATTTTCAAAGAGAGGGAGGAAATGAGGCATTGACTTCTTAGAACTTGGAAATGATTTCTTATTCATCTTGTATTTCACTGTGTCTGTTTACCATAAGAACACTTTGAAATTTGGTATAATGACATTAAATAACCACAATTGAGACAAACATTCTATAAGGGACTGTTATGGGTTGCTTCTAATGTGGTAATAGATGTCATTTTAAAAATGCAACTATACTGTCTGGATGAAAGATGATGATTCCTAACACATTGGTCACAGACAATTGAATATTACAGTTATCTTTCCTCCTGACTTGTGCTCTCATTTTGTGGAATGCAATAGGTTGGACTGGTAGGGAATTCTTACAGGATCAAAGAAACCTACCAATAAGGAAACTCTCAGGTTCACTGTGAAATAGGCAATAAAAATACACAAGTAAAGATGTACTTGCCTTAAGTAGGGACACTAAAAGAACAATGAACATATTTTAGAAATGTGTTTTTGGAGGCTGGAGCAATAACACAGCGGATAGGGAATTTGCTTTGCACACAGCTAATCTGGGTTTGATCCCTGGCATCCCATATGGTTCCTCAAGTCTGCAGTAATTTATGGGCTCAAAGCCAGAAATAATCCCTGAGTGCCCCAGGTGTGGCCCTAAACCAGAAAAAAAAGTTGTTGTTGCTTTTTTTAATTTAAGTATGTACCAGTTTCTTCTCTATTTGAAAGTAGAATCCTATATGGCACAAAGCAGTCTATTTTGGGAGGCATGGGAAATAATAGGGAAAGAACATAATAGTATCCAGGTAGTACTGTCCTTGGAGGTACCTTTGTGTCATTCTGAGAATGGGGAACATATTCCTCTTTCTGCATAAACTATAATATTTCCCTCTATACCCCCCAACAGAAAATGACCCAGCTCAGAAACTTTACCTTATCAAACTTCCAAGCCATCAAATTGGTTTTAGGTCTATAAATCCTGGAGTGCAACACCACAATATCTTATAGCAGAGTGAGCCACCCAATAGCATCACAGTAAATGGTTTGAGAAAGTTACATATAATTCTACCAAACTGAGTGAGCCTAAACAGTAATACAGACGACTCAAATAGTCAGTCCAGTAAATCTTTAGATATGGACATTTATAACACCATGGGGTGATGCAACAATCACTTCACATTAACCTGTGTTGATCTAAGTTTTGATAATTCCATTTGCCTTTGGCAAATATACAGTAAATTTGTGTCTGCATGAAGGTAGTTTATGGTGGTAGGGGACACTGGTGAAGGGAAGGTCACACTGGCGGTGAGACTAGTGTTTGAACATTTAATGCCTGAAATAAGTGTATTATGAACAACTTGGTAAATCACAGTATTCTAATAAAAATTAGTAAGGAAAGAAGGAATGCCTTTTAGAAGAAGAGCATTAATAGAAAATTTCCAATTACTAATTTTCAACATTAAAATGCAAAATGTCATATCTTCAAGTGTAATTGTTCTATTTTTTTCAAATATTGTAGGATTTTTTTGGCCTGGACTACACAATGAGGAAAATAGTGTTTAAAAAGATTTACGCTAAAAGACAGATGAGTCAGCACTAATCACAGTAATCAACACATATGCAAAGAGGGCCCCGGAGGCATAAAGATTTTCTCATTGGTTCAGAATGATGCAGAAATGTAATGGACACTTCACGGATGTTTGCTGACTATACAAGTGAGTAAATAATGAATACAGGATGCACAGTGAATAGCATTATACAAATATTTTAAAGCCATGTACAAAAACAGTGAAAGTCCTGAAGTGTCATTAATATGCAGCTACAAATTGGTAAATCTGTAAAGATGGGGTGCAAGATTGAAGATTAGGTGAGGCCTTCGGATAAGGAAGTGGTTCAAGGATGTTCTAGTTATCCTGGGGGATGAGTTAGTACTGTTCTGAGCTGGTACCATAATAAATCTTAGTGGAAGTGGATGAAGAAGCTAAATGGAGCCCAGAATTTGAGACCCATCAAACAAACCAATCCATTTCTCCATCACTCAGTGTTTCTGAATTTTCCATCTCAGCAACCTAGACCTTGAGTATGAAGGATTTTATGTGAATATTGGATTAAAATGTGCCTGATGTATCCTTCTACTTAGGTGTCTGTATTCTTCCTGACAAAGCCGCTCCTTGATTTTGCTCATTTCCCCTTCTTAGTGTGACACTAGCTGAAGATGAAGGAGATTTATACCTGCTGATGTTTACTTTCTGTCTAATTGTAGCTTCCAATTAGTCTTTTCTGATAAGGAGATGCAGTTTTTCCTTGGGGTCTGTGAGCTTTTATTGCACACCATTGGTATGCAGAGACAGGTTGTAACTTTGTGCTGATACAGCATTCTACTAAACTAAATTTGAAACTCAGAAGATAGTTTTAAACCCTGGTTTTCTTCATATTCCTTGAACTTTCATTTTGCAATGCACTTTGAACCCATGCTTGTCGGGAAGGTGTATGTATCTTCAGGGAAGAATGTGTGCCTTTCATGGCATGCTCCTCTGCTTCATTTCCTAAAAGCTACACTAACAGCTTTGGTGTTTCACAAAAAAAGCATGGATCATCTAAAGACTGCATATATTGATCCCACCATAATTTTACCGCTCTCTTGAAGCCTAACTTCAAGGTCAAATGAAAGAGTATGCAAGGAGTTGGGTAGAATCTTTTTTAATAAAATATGAGCTTCAAGAGATTTAGTTTTATGATTCTATGCCAAAACAGTAGTTCTCTGAGAGCACCATTCCCATGGGACAGTAGCAGCATCTCTTGAAAACATGTTTAAAATGCACGTTCTCAGGCCCTCAAAATTAGGAACTTTTTTTTTTTTTGGTCTTTGTGTCACACCCAGAAGTGCTCAGGGGTTACTCCTGGCTCTATGCTCAAAAAATCACTCCTGGCAGTCTTGGGGGACCATATGGGATACCAGGATTAGAACCACCGCCCTTCTGCATGCGAGGCAAATGCCCTACCTCCATGCTATCTCTCCAACCCCCAAAATTCGGAACTTTAAGAAAAAGGTGAGGATGCCCAGAAATCAATGTCTTCATTAGAATTTCCTGTAATGTGATTCTGATATAAATCCAAGTTTAAAAAGCAAGCATTCAAATGGGGTCTTTCTAGATTGGTTGCCAAATATCTGTGGTTCTCAAATGTGATTATATCAGAATCATCAAGATCTTATAAAGAATTTCTGAGCTCCATCTCTGAGCTTTTCATTCTCTTAGTTTTGGGTGATGACCGAGAACACTTAACTCTACATTCCCAAGTAACCTAAATGCTGCTAATGCTAAATGCTAGTCTGTACTCCAAATTTTGAGAAACACCACAAAACATTTCACCATTGATTTCTTTGCAGTCTATTGTGGTATTTCCTCTGTGATGTACCTTGGATATAAAACAAACAAGATATAACAAGATCTGGAAACTCAAATGATTTCCAAGGTCTCTGAACATTTAAAGGTAATATAATTAAAATAGAAAACACCAATATTTTAAGAACTTAGGGAGAGACTTCTGATATTCTCACATTGAAGAAACCTTGGATAAATGAAATCTTCTATAAATGAGTTTTAAGTTTGTTTAAAACATAGATACCTGTGTAATTTGGGGGAGGAAGAAGGAAATTAGGCAGTTTGTATTAGTGAAATACATCTATGCTTTCAGGAAAAAAATTAACATTATTAGTAAAGTACTACCAAGCATAGAGCATTAAGCAGAAATGGAAAATATGACCTTGTTGCCATTCTATCACTAGCTTGTCGAGTGAACAAATTTCTAATCTCCCTTGAGATCAGTCTCTCCTCTGTAAAAGTCATTTTTAGCAGTTATTCATTGATTTGTCAAAGCACAAAACTTCATGCTATTGAAGAGAAAGAGATGAATTAGGTTTTTTTTGGCCAGAGCATCATGCTTGTACGTAGCCATAGGATATGGTAGAAAGAGAAAATATCAATTAGACGATCCCAGCTCCTCCCATGCAGTGATGGTTCTGTCACTGTCTCTTAATGATTCTTCCATTACTTTCAAGCTTGTTCATTGAGTCATCTTCTGCCACCTCTGTTCTACTAGTCTATTTTCTTCCCTCTGAAATTTCTCTTCCTCTACCTCCACTACTTATTGTCCTTGTCACTTTGTTTTACCATTTCTGTAGAAACCTCAGACCATTCTAGATACCTTTCATCTTTTTTCTTTCTTTTTTTTAATTAAATAATTTTTATTTTGATCAAAATAGATTACAAATCTTTCACAGTAATATTTTAGGTAGAATGATATTGAATCAGGGGCATTCTCACCACCAATGTTGTCCTCCCTCCACTCCTGTTCCCATCATGCATCCCATATCCCCCTCTTTTGCCCCCTGGGCTTCTAGCATAAGTGGTACCCTCTGTGTCTAGTTTCTTGTAAATTCGGTTTCAATCCTGTTGTCGTTGGCTTTGGATTTGGTGTTTAAGTATGATCATTTTTTATTTCTACTCAATGTTCATACACCCGTTTGATCTTGGTACCTTCTATTATTTCCCCCTCAATTTGTGAGGCATAACAAGATGGTTGAGGTTATGTGGTTCTATTTGGAGGGAAGAAAAAAGAAAGAGAAAAAAGGGGGAGGGTAAAAATCAAACAAGAAAGAAACAGGAAGAGTCCTTCTAGAGGCTATAAAAACCAATTTAAGAGAAGAAAGGGAACAAGGAAGAAAAATATAAAAACCATACAAGAAAATAAATAAAACAAAAGAACCCCAAAAGCACCACAGCAATAAAGATAACAACCAAACAATAACCACGAACCTGAAATAAAAACAAAGCACACACAAAAAAAGAAAAAAGAAAGAAAGAAAACAATAACAACAATAATTTGTGCTTTTTTTATAGGCTCAGTAAATATTGAGGAGATTAGAAAGGGAATTCCCTTGGACTAAGAAATAAAGGGTTTCTCCACCCTTGAAGCATACTGTCATGGGAATAACTATAGGCATCATACATGGTCTTTTTCTCTTCCCTAGGTCCTTTTGTGCTGTCTGGAAACTTTCTGATCAGTTTTGGATAATAAAATCGGGCTTCTGTAACTAGAGATCTCGGTATTTGCATCGGTCATAGGATAGAGACTAGAGGTGAAGTCTTTCTTTACGTTTCTAGAAGTTCTGTTCCAACATTGTAATTTTAATCAGTCTTGGTTTTTTGCACCAATCCTAGTATGAAGCCTAGGATAGAGTCTTTCATTATGTTTCCAGAAGCTCTGCTCAGTTATAATTGTTTCATCCAGACCTCTGGGATTAGAGATCTTGTTTTTTCTTTCTAATATATCTCTTGTCCTGTGATCAGATTCTTCTTCCTAAAATTCTTTTGAATCCTTTTCCTGATTCACTAATGCTTAAAATATTTTTCTAGTCTGTTGATTCACAAAATGCTTCCTTCTCCCACACACCTGGCCTGCCTCTCTCTGGTGGTCTTGATTCTTTCCTTCTTCACCAGCACTGCCCTGGAAATGATAGTGTTCCCCAGTCCATTTTGTCCTGACATTGAAAAGTTTTTTCCCTGTAATTTTCTCAGTTTTCCTATCACAATATTTCTTGGAATATAATTTTTTTTTCATTCAACAAGTTGAACACAGAGCCCAATACTTGTTCCATGTCTTTTTGGAGGGTTGAAGTTAGATATAGGATCTATGTGTTCCCATGCCCAGTCTTACAGATCACAAGGAGATCAACAGAAAGGCAGGAAGTATCTGGAAAGTAAAGGAGGTCCAGGGGATACATCTATGGCTTTGCTTTACCGGGCTGGCATACACACGCCTTCCTACAGACTGCCGTGCTTTCTTTAACAGTGGTGCTTCTCAGTAGCATGGCACTGAGCTAACTAATGGAAATTCTAGGTCCTTGCTTACACCTATTCTCAAATTACTTTTTGATTTGAGTTAGGGCAATTAGAATAAAAAATATCCAATTTGAAGCCTTTGTGATAATTGGGGAAGGGACATTCTATTCATAAGAGTATCTACCAATCACATCTTTACTCCCTACAGAGTTCATTTTAGGAGTTACTTGATCAGTAAAAGAGTATTCAGAGAAGGTTCCCCAGACATGCAATCAATTAATTTTTGATAAAGGAACAAGAATTGCAAAATGGAGCAAGGAAAGCTTCTTCAGCAAGTGGTGATGGCACAACTGGTCAGCCACATAAGAAAAGCAAACTCAGACCTCCAACACCATCACAAAGGTCAACTCCAAATGGCTTCAAAACCTTTATATCAGATCTGAAACCATAAGGTAGTTGGAACAACACATAGGTAAAACACTCATGACATTGAGATTAAAGGAATCTTCAAGGAGGAATCAATACTGTCCAAACAACTGGAATTGAATATAAACGTATGGGACTACATTAAACCGAGAAGCTTCTGTACCTCAAAGGAAACAGTGACTAGAATACAAAGGCCAACCATGAAATGGAAGAAATTATTAATCCAATACCCATCAGATAAGTGGCTACCATCTAAGATATACAAGTTACTGACAAAACTTAACAAGAAAAAAATATCTAACCCCATCAAAAATGGGGAGATGAAATGAATAGATACTTCCCCAAAGAAGAAATACAAATGACCAAAAGACACATAAAAATGCTCTACATCACTAATCATCAAGGAGATGCTAATCAAAACAACAATGAGGTACAATCTCATGCCACAGAGAGTGGCACACATCACAAGAATAATCAGTGCTGGTGGGGATATGGAGAGAAAGGAACTCTCTCAATCACTGCTGGTGGGAATGCTAGTCCAGTCTTTATGGAAAACAATATGGAAATTCTTAGAAAAACTAAAAATTGAGCTACCATATGATCTAACTATAAAACTTCTAGGATAAATACTAGGAACACAAAAACACAATACAAAAAATGGCTTCTGGTGACAGCAAGCATAATCTTTTCAGGGCACTGCACAGGGTAAGCTGTCTCTGTGCAATAAGGTTGGAGGCTGATTCCTACCATGTGTTTGGGCACAAGAGAGTCATTATAAAGGCTGCTGCCCCTTCCCCACCTGCTTTTCTGCTTTCCTGAGTGAGGCAGCCAATAAAAGAACAGCAAACATGATCTCTTCAGAGTTCATCACAGGGAAGGCTGTCTCTGGCTTCAAAGGGTGAAGCCAGAGTAGAGCTTTGTGACTGTGCGCATCTTCTAGCCCATGATGCCACCATAAAATGTATTAAAAACTACACTACAAGTTTGGTATTGGGAAAACAATGCAGGACAACACCATGCATAGAAAATGAAGATTGTAGCTCTGATGACCCGAAAAGTACCAACCAACTAGTTAGCCCCTCAGATAAGGAGTTTAGAGTAGAAATAGGGAAGATGTTCAGAGAACTCATAGAAACCATAGATTGAGCTGAACAGACCACAAAGATAGAAATCAGACAACTCCAAACTGAAATAACAGAACTGAAAAACTCAGGATATGAAAAAAAGAACCTCAATGAAAAGCCTCTCCAACAGAGTAATAACAGCTGAGGACAGAAATCAGTGAGCTGAAGATGAGATGCAGAATAACTCCATACAGCAGAATATATTGGAAAATAACCTAAAGGCAAATGATCAGACAATGGGTAAAATCTTCAAAAAAGCTTATCAAATAATGTGAGCAGATGTAAATGATGAAATTAGAAGCATTTGATAAATTCAGCAGAAACAACATAAGAATCATTGGAGTCCCAGAAACCCAGGAAGAAAATCCCCAGGAAAAAATCAGCAATCAAATACATCATTATAAAAAAACCTCCCAGAGCTATGAATGCATGCAACCAAATCCTACATGACCAAGACTCATCCTAGTCATAATGATGAATCCCACAAATAGGGATAAAATACTGAAAGCAGCAAGATCAAAAAGGGAAATTACATTCAAAGGAACATCCTTGAGATTTACAGTTCTCTCACAAAAAACCCTTAATGCCAGAAAGCAGTGGAGGGATATATTGACAAAACTCAATGAAATGAATGCTTCGTCTAAAATCCTGCACCCAGCCAGACTCACTTTCAAGTTGAAGGAAGTGTACATAGTTTCACAGATAAACAGCAGCTTGGAAACTTTACAGATTCAAAACCAGCTTTAATAGAGAAATTGCAATGCCTACTTTAATCAGGACAGGCTAAAAGAAACACCAAACTTCTACACCAAGATGGCTGTAAATCCCATGACAATTATTTCTCTCAACATCAATAGGCCAAATGCACCAGTTAAGAGACACATAGTGGCAAAATAGATCAAAAAACTGAATCCAACATTCTGCTGCCTACAAGAAACACATTCGAATAGTCAGAACAAACAGACTCAAAATCAAAGTTGCAAGCACACGTCAAGAAGAAAGAAAGGACTTACATAAATAGCTTAATGACACAATTTATAAAATTAGAAAAAAATCAACAAAATAACCCAATATAAGTAGGCAGAAGGAAATAACAAATATTAGAGCAAAAAGTAATAAAGTGGAAACCCAGAAAACAACCTGAAATGTCAATGAAAGCAAAAGTTGGTTCTTTGAAAAAAATAAACAAGATTGATAAGCCACTAGCAAAACTTACAAAGATAGGGAGAGAGAAATTTTATAAACTGGATTAGAAATGAAAAGGGGTCATCACTACAGATAATACAGAGAGTCAAAGGGCAATCAGAGACTACATTGAGAAACTTTATGCCACAAAACATGAGATCCTGGAAAAAATGGAGGGGGAAAAAGAAAAGAACCAAAAAAGTTATTATTGTAATAATGCCCAAAGACAATAAAGATGAGGTCCGGAAGGACCAGCTCATGATATGAAGCTCATCGTGAAGAGTGGTGAATGAGTTAGAGAAATGACTATACTAAGAACTACCATGACAATGTTGATGAGTGAGAGAAGTAGAATGTCTGTCTTGAATACTGGCAGGGGGTGGGAGAAGAGGGAGACAAGAGGCATTAGGAGCAGGAATTTAAAACTGATGAAAGGGAGTGTTCTTTTCTATGACTGAGGCCCAACTACAAACATGTTTGTTATCATGGTGCTTAAATAAAGATATAATGAAATGCTTCTGCACACCTATATTCATTGCAGAGCTATTTACAATAGCCAGAATGTGGAAACAACCCAGATACCCTTCAACTGATGAATGACTAAAGAAACTGTGGTATATATACTCAATGGAATACTATATAGCCATCAGGAGAGGTGAAGTCATGAATTTTTATATGCATGGATGAAATGAAAGCTATTATATTGTTAAATAAATCGTAGGGAGAGAGATAGACACAGAATAGTCTCACTCTTTTATAGAATTTAGGAAAAATAAAAGAAATTATTGTAATACTACCCAGAAACAATAGAAATAGAAGTGGAAGGCCTGTCTCACAATCTGAAGCTTATCACAAAGAGTCGTGAGTGCAGTAAGAGAAATAACTACACTAACAACTATGATGAAAATAATAAGTGAGAGAAGTAGAATACTTGTCTCAAATAGAGGCAGGGGATTTGGGAGGAGGGAGATGGGGAGCTTTGGTAGTGAGAATGTTGCACTGGTGAAGGAGAGTGTTCATTTTATGACTGAAACCCAACTACAAACATGTTTGTAACCATGGTGCTTAAATAAAGATATTATTTAAAAAGAAAAGCAAAGGGGAAAAAGGAGTTGTCTGACAGGGCCAGAGTGATAGCAAGCAGCAGGATATTTGCCTTACAAGCGGCCAGCTGAAGTTAGACCGGATTCAGTTTCTGGCATCCCATATGTTCCCCTGAGCTTGCCAGGAGTGATTTATTTATGGGGGGCAGGGAAGGTGGGGTAATACCCAGTGACACTCAGGGGTTAATCCTGACAAGAGTGATTTCTGAGCACAGAACCAGGAGTAAGTCAAAGTGAGAACCACTGGGTGTGGCCCAAACAAGCAAAAAGGAGTTGTACGTTTATGGTGGGTAGGAATGTGACCATGTCTTGATTTTTCCAAATAGCATTCATTTATCACGTATGAGATCAATAAGTGTGCTTTTGAAAATACCATTGGGAATATGTTATTAAAAAGGTCTACCAAAATACTTCTAAGACTTGATTTTCAGAGTATAAATTAGACTTTACATGTGAATATGGTTTTGGATCTTCTGCTGGAGAAGCTAGAGGCAAGCTCCTTTCTGAGATCAGGACATCAGGAATTGTACATATCACAGAATCAACTCTGTGATATTTACAGGGATATTTTGATTGACAGAGAAAGACTTAAATACCAGATTTTTGTTTTATTTGGGGACCAAACTGGTAATATTCAGGATATGCACTGATATACCTGGTTATGCACTCAGGATTTATTCCTAGTGGTGGTTTGGGAGTCAGATGGGAGGGCTGCCTAGGATCTAACCTGTGTCAGCCACAGGCAAGGCAAGCACCCCATCCACTATGCTATCTCTCCTGTTCCCAAATTCATGATATTTTTATGGCATATCTTTTCATACTTTATTATTTATTTATTTTTTAAAATGCAATGAGTTTAGGGCCAGAGAGATAACTGAAAGATTGAGTACAGGCTTTTCATGCAGTAGGTCCAGGAACAATCCCCAAAACTGTATGGATCACTGAGTAGTAATGGGTATGACACACTGATGTAATTAGGCCCCACAAAATGAAATGAAACAAAAAATGTTAACTTACTTATGTGAACATTTCAGGTAAGCAGAAAGTCATACTAAATATTCAAACAAATACAGACCATGACTCGGATATCAACTTCATACAATACATTTTCCAGAAACAAACAATAAACATGGTAAAAAAAATTTAACCCATGCTTCAAAGGACTCCCAAGGCTGAATTTTTACTTATTTTCCACAGATGATTTACTCTTTGTCATGCTTGTTGCTTGTCATGTTGACAGCATTCTGTTTGTCTTCTCAAAGTTTATTGCATAATACCTTTCATTTTTAAGTCTCAGGTCAGTTCCTTTGTTTTGAAAACTGCTTTCCATTCTTATAGAGGACTCAGACTAGTCATAGCAAGTCCATGTTATAAGAAACCTTCTCTCTTCAGACATAGACTCTTAGATCTGCCAGATTTGCAACAAGAATAAGACAACAGAAAGGAAAATAAGAGGAGTCAGAGCAGTTGTGTAGTTGGTAGGACTTTTGCCTTGCATTCATCCAACTTGAGTTCAAGCCCTAGCACCAAATATAGTCCCTAATGAGCAATGAGCCAGGAATAATCCCCAAACACTCCCAGGTGTGCCCCACACCCCTCACCCCTAAAATGGGAAGAAAAATCGAAAGCAGAGATGATGGGGCCAAAGCAATAACACAGTGGGTGGGTCATTTGCCTTGTACATGGCAGACCCTGGTTGGATCTTCAGCATCCCATATGGCCCTCAAGCTCCTATAGGAATGACCTCTAAGGGCAGAGCCAGGAGTAATCCCTAAGCCCTGCTGGGATTACTCAAGAAAAAGATCAGAGATTTAAAAAATAGTCAATGAAAGATAGAGAACATCTTGGTATAAAAATAATTGGGAAGAGCTTGAGCCCATGCACACATTAGTTTGATGGAATACAAACATGTTTCCTATGGGGCCTGGCGGTGGCGCTGGAGGTAAGGTGCCTGCCTTACCTGCGCTAACCTAGGACAGACCACGGTTTGATCCCCCGGTTCCCCATATGGTCCCCCCACCCCCACCCCGTGCCTGCCAGGAGCGACTTCTGAGCGAATAGCCAGGAGTAACCCCTGAGCGTCACCGGGTGTGGCCCCCCCCCAAAAAAAAAAAACATGTTTCCTAGCCCCAGCTGTCTGGATTTCTCCAGTAACCATTGGTATTCAAGGAGAGGTGACATTTTCATTCAGAATAGTCACAAAAATCTCTGAGAATATAAACTCTTCTCTAGTTTGCATTAGCAGGCCTGAGGCCAACATAAATTTAAAATTTTTTCTCCATTATTAAAGAAACCAAATCTCACAATTTGAGACAGAGTTCTATGAGGAAAATGTGTATAACACTTGGTCCCTAAGTGCTGACAAGCAGGACCAGATTTCTTCAGTATCTCAGGACTGGGAAAGACAAAGAAATCTTTTTCTGAATTACAATCATGCTTGGACTGTGAAATGTAATTTAAGAGTCAGCCAGAGAGAAACAATCAAGGACCTGTTTGTAGTCAGGATCAGTGACCCTGAAATTTTTTCAGAGAAATATTAAAATGCAAGCTGACATTAGCCAGCATGCAGATCTG
>PVKC010033202.1:0-13973 GCA_004027635.1 Crocidura indochinensis
ATTTAAATCATTTCATATATCATGTGTATTTTTCTCTATTTCTAGGTTATTTTTCATAATAAGACTATACCATGTTTTATTTTATAATTCATCTTTTGGTGAACTTTGGTTTGCTTCAGTTTGAAGATGTAATGAATAAGTTACCATAAGTATATCTGCATATTCTAATATGAAATTAGTTTATTTTTTATTCCTCAGAGATAAAAGTTCAGGAGTAAGACTTCCTCTATCATGAATATAACCTGAGTTTTGTGAGAAATGTCCATATTGTTTTCCAAAATACTTAAACTATAGATATTTTCCCATCCAGTTCATGAGTGGTATCTTTTTGCCATATATCCACCAATACTGGTTGATTTGCTCTTTTTAATATTTGCAAGTGTCCCTGTATGAAATTTCCATTATTGTTTTATTTTTTATTTCCTTGATGATGAATGATGCAGCTAATTTTTTCATATACCTATTGGCCACCAGTATGTCACCTTAGAGAAATTTTTCTTTATCTATCCTCCTTATTTTATGATGGGGTTGATTGGAGTTCTTATTTGTACTTGCTATTTTTATAAGTGCTTTATGTATCTTGGATACTAATCCTTCCTTTTTTGTTTTTGTTTTTGGGATACAACCAGAGACTCTCAAAGGATCACACCTGACTCTGCAATCAGAAATTACTCCTGGTGTGCTTGGGGAACTACATGCAATGCTGAATATCAAACCCGGGTCAGCCATGTGAAAGGCAAACACCCTACCTGCTGTGCTAGTCCTCCAGCTCTTTGGATACTAATCGTTTAACAGATGAATGGTGGGAAATATTTTTTCCCAGTCTGTGGGATATGTTTTTGTTCTGATCATTGTTTACTTCATGATGCAATTTTTTAAAATTTTATATTGTCCTATTCATTTAACTTTGCTCCCATTTGCTTGGCTATCGGCATTAAATCATTGAAGATGCCTCTATATTTAATGTCATGATGGATATTGATATTATTTCTTAATATATTTTGTTAATTCAAGTCTATAGTGAAGTATTTGCAAAATATATTTTTAATCACATTTTGCCTTTGGAGTCATGCCTTCTGGTCTTATGGATTTTCTTGGCTCTGTGTTCAGGAGTGAATCCTGGCCCAACTACAATCATGCTTGTAATTGTGGTGCTTAAATAAAGATTTTATATATTAAAAAATCCTGCAAAAATGAAAATGTGATACGAAAAAAGGAGGGGTTACATTTGAAGGAGCATCCTTAAGATTTACAGCAGACCTGTCACAAGAAACTCTCAAGACCAGAAGGCAGAGGTGGGGTATAGTGACAAAGCTGAATGATATAAATGCTACTCTAGAATACTGCAGTCTGCCAGACTCATGTTCAGGTTTGAAGGAAGTACATATAACTTCAGAGATACACAACAGTTCAGAAACTTTACGGACGCAAAACCAGCCTTAAAAGAAAAACTTGTTTTTGTTTTTGGGATACAACCAGAGACTCTCAAAGGATCACACCTGACTCTGCAATCAGAAATTACTCCTGGTGTTCTTTTCAAAAAAGAAAAACTTAAAGGTCTACTTTAAGGCAAGACAGACTAACAGATGCATCAAACTTCTACATAAAGATGACACTAAATCCCATGAAAATTTTTTCTCTCAAAAATGTTTAAAAATGTTTTATGCTCAAGAATATGACTTAACTTGGCATATATTGTGAAAGCAATTGGGAAAATATACATTCTGTTGTTTTTAGGTAAAATATTTTATAAATGTTAAAGAACTCCAGAGGAATGGATGTACTATTTAGTCCCCATCTTATCTTTTTCTATCTCTTAAAGTTTGCTAATTTTATTGATTTCATAGGAGCAATTTTAGATTGTTTCTTTTTTCTAAGATTTTTCTGTTCTTCCATTTCTTTTTTTTTTTTTTAAATACTTGATTGGTTTATTGGTTTTGGACCATACAATCGGCTCTCAGGAGTTACTTATAGCTCTTCACTCAGAAATCGTTCCTGGCATTCTGGAGGACCTGGGATTCTAGAAACGGAACTGAGTACCTCCTGGGTTGGCCACATGCAAGTCAAAGGCCCCACTGCTGTGCTATCTCTCTGGCCCCTTTCTCCATGTTATTGTATTTTTATCCACATTATTTTATTATTATTTTAGACTTTCTTTTTCTTAGATTATATATTTGAGGGTACTTTTTTCTTTATTTAATATAATATAGACTAAACTGAATATTTTACAAAACATTAAAAATTTAAGGAAAATGGATTAAAGACAGCTAAATTTTAGCTTGGTATGTGATTTGATTTCTTTCTTAATAACTGGATTTTCTCTGTTATAAAAACATATAGTTGTAGCATAGTTGTAATTATATCATTTTAATCTTGCTAAAACAAAACCCCAAAATGCTTATGAATGTTATGATTAATTATAACAAATCAATGCATTGCACTTATTTATTTTATTGATTACTAATCAATATGAATTGTTAATTGCTATTTAATTTTCTCTAAATAATTGTGTTTGACTATTAAAATTAAATTGGATAAACTAACTGTACTTTTTCCATTGACCAAAAATGCTTCTACTTCAGTTCTAATTCTGACATTGAGAGTATTGCCTTGAGCAACTGACTTAATTATCCTCCCAAATTGGAGATAATAACAGCACATAGCTAAAGCTTCATCATGAGAATCATGGGATAAATATTTGAAAATCACTTGGAGGAATGAAATAAAAATGAAAAGCAATTAAAATAGTCTCTTGCAGAGAGTAAATATCGAAGAAAACCTAAACTTACTATCATCTTAGTTTTTACTATACATTGTGTTTCTTTGATTATTTTCAAGTTTGGTGCATGTGTTTTTTAAAAATTATTTATCAGATCCAAAGAGGTTGTACATTGGTAAAGTGTCTGCCTTGTCCACAGCTAACCCTTTGATTAGCACAGTTAAGAGTTTGATGCCCAACCACCACATACAGTTTACTGAGACATGCTAGCAGGGATCCCTGAGTGCAGAGCTAGGAGTAGCATATACACACATAAATATGAACAGGAAAAGAAAAATCTGTGTGATGTAAGCCATGGAAGAAATGGGAAAAAGTCATTTCAACAAATAATGCCATGGGAGAGACCTTGACTTGGAACCAAGTGTGACCCCCAAACACATTATATTCACATACATATATGCATGCATATGTAATTCTTTCAAATAGCATATTAGTTTGTATGTAACTCATCCAAATACATGTAAGTTTATATATAACATATATTGCATCTATTTGTAATTTGAAAACTTCTGTAGACAATAAAAGTAGCTTTCTGACAAAAATCAGTGAGAGTTTAGTATTTATTTTAGTATGTATTTTTATCAATGAAAGGTATAAAATGCTTTATACCTTTCATTTTTGAAATTTAAGTATGTATTAATATTTTTAAATAAATATAAAGAACATAAAAGGGAGGGAACACTTTTAGAAATAATCCACAACTGAATTTTCAGCTGCACAAAAATGTTCCTCATTTTCCTTATGATTGTTGCTAGTTTTTATATAGATGTGGTTCTTGTATTCTGAGTAATTCAGGCAACGCTGCTGCTACCTCAAGCAAGTATGTCCAGGTGACAACCAAGAATCAGCTAAATATCAACATCATCTGTTAGAACTTTTGCTGAAACCAAACTTCACATTGAGTGCTCCTAGCTGGGAATGCAGCCTTATCACCACCATGTTAAAAACAAAAACAAAAAACAAAACCGAAGTCTAAGAACTGTTTTGATAGATCTATTTAAAAGTACCCCATTATTCATCCCTTCCCCTAAATCCTATTGATGGATTATAATATCTTTTTAGTGCATCCAAGATTTGCAGCTGCTGACATTATTTCTGTGGTCAGCATCAATTGGACAAGGGAAGTTACACACCCACAGCAGTTGCATATGGGTGTGGGTGTGGGTGTGGTTGTGTGAGTTGACAGTCACCAACAAGGAACATCATTGTATGTGTGTGTGAGTGTGTGCGTACACAAGTGTATGTGCATGCTTGTGTGTGTGTTGTGTGTGTGAGAGAGAGAGACAGTGACAGAGACAGAGAAAGACAGAGAGAGACAGAGACAGATTTCTTTAACTAGTAATCTGTGGGAATGTTGTATTTAAATCTTAAAAACTGACTCTTTAGCTTACATAAGATGTCTTTGCTATTGCAGTTGCTTAAATCTTCAAACTTATAGTTTCTGTAGACATTACTATGGTTTTCGCTTTATAATTTCATTTCATTTTCTGTTCATTTTTCTGTATTGATTCAAAGGGCCTTTATCACCTTGCACTGATAAGCTGCATCTATGCCTGCTGGTGTGATGGGGACAGCGTGCGATAATACACACATGTAAATATCTGAACAGGAAAAAGAAAAGTCTGTGTGATGTAGGCCACGGAAGAAATGGGAGAAAGTCATTTCAACAAATAATGCCACCGGAGGGACCTTGACTCGGAACCAAGAATAAGAAAGGTCACTCTAAGTCTGCTCTGCTTTTCCGGTGGCTACCAGAGGCAGCCAAGGCCAACTTTAGACTCAGGTGGTTCCAGAGTCCACAGCTGGGGTGCTTTCTCTGTGGGGGTCACGCTGACAGCCTAGTGACGTCATTACTATAATTTACTTGCGTGTTTGGTCAGGAATTACTAACATCAGTCTCTCAGAGACGAATAAATACCGTCTTGCCAGCAGTTAAAGAGCTGAGAAATTTTAATGAGTTTGCCCTAACCTTTGTGTTCTGAACCCCAAGCATTATTTTGGGGTTCGAGGAAGGTGATAGATGGGCGAGTCTGCCTTGTTCGGTTTTGCTTGGGGACTTGGCCCCCGCTCTGTCCTACTTCTTGTGAATAGTTGGAAATGAATGCAAATGTCACTCAACTTGGAAAGTCAGAGCACCAGGAAGCAGAACTGGAGACAAACAGAGGCGCTTACTTGGCCAGGCATTGCTGCTGCTGTCCGTGGTTGTCCCTGACAGCGGGGCTCGCTCGGAACCACCTGTGTTTGCTCACTAGCTTTCCCCAATCTGCGAGAAAATGGCCCGGGCCTGGTCACATGGCAGCCAGATAGGCCAGGCACCATGGGAATACAAAAGCCGGAGCTTTTAGCAGAGTTAATCATTAATGAGCCTTCTCTTTGTCCCATTCAGGAGTGCTGACAGGGCTTTGATAGCCTGTATTTGCCAGGGGGCGGCTGCAGTCGGAGCCAGGTACTAATGAGCCCATTGGATCCTGACTTGCCACACAGTGCCCACTGAGCCTGATATAGACCTGGGCAGTGTCCTTCCACCTGTATGCTGTCTCCCCCCCACTCAATGAAGAGCCTTTCCCACCCACAGGTGGGTGCACCCATGGCCAGGCACGTGTATTATGTGTTTCTGCCAGTTCTCTTAGTCCACTAGGAAAGTTCTTGATTATTCTCCCTTTCCTGTGTTATCTTTCCACCAACCCCACCCCCCAAAAGCGGTAATGTGAATGTGGTTTTTGTTTTAGTGTGAAACAAGAATGAACCATTTTGCCCTAACAGCACTGAGGTCTTTTACCTTCCCTAAACTCACCTTAGAAACGTACCTATGGACAAACTGATATTTCAGACTCTGAAATGAAAAGATGTCCCAGACATTTTCTTTTTCAATAGAAAAGTGCACGTTTAATAGAAAAGGCTTTAACTGTGAGTAGTTCCTCTGTCAACTGATTGTGCTTAGGGTAAATATAAACTGCTCTGAAACCCCTTTTCTACCTTTTCTTTTATCTAGGTCTGTGAATCTGCTCATCTCCCAGACATAAGATCTTTAAATCCCCCCAAGCTCTGCCTTTGCCTTCAGTTGCTGAAAATGTTCTTTGGATTTGGTTTGCCTTCTTACTGGGAGTCCCCTTGAAGACATAAATGGGGCTGCCAATATGTAAACCATGAATGTCCCATTGTCCTTTAAGAGTTATTGAAAGCAAATGAATATAAATCTTCAAAGTCTGGTTTATAAAGAGACAGGGTCTTAAATTTTAGTCATTAAAGAGTAGTTTTGTTTTGGTTTGTTTCATAAGAATCTTAAAAAATTGGTTAGCAACTGTTGATTGTGTATGAAAATGCCCTCTGTAAAAATATATTTAAAATATGATACTACTGCATGTTCATAGAATAGAGATAAAATACATTTAACAACTTTATCCAATGATCTTTACAACATCCAAAGAAAACCGGATGATAGCAAATTTTATTGACAACTTTTTTTTTTTCATTTTAAACATGAAGAAGTAGAATTTAATTGTCTGACTTCCTTAACATAAAGTCTGACCTGATACAGATGGTTAGAAAGCTGCAAGGATTCACCTGGGTGGCTGATGCCTTAGAATAGATTCCCGATCTATTATTGCATACTTCATTCACCCTGCACCTTGAGATCTACTTGATCTCCCTCAGGTTATTTGGTCATCTACAAATAGAGAACATTTGGCTCTAAAAGAATAAAGATGGAAACAATATGTTTCCTGTCATGGAGATGTAGCTATGAATTTAAGATCTGTATGATAAATAAATACTGCATGACAAGGAAATTTGAGTAGCATTAGACTGTCACAAGAAAAAGGGATATTTAAACATATCCCAATAGATCTTTGCTTCAGGTCTGAACAGTCTCTAGTTAAGAAAAACAGCAACAGCTGATATTTTGAAATGCCTCAATAGTAGAATGTGGAAAAAATCTAATTCAAAAAATATTATCAGTATTAATAAAATGATCTACATCTGCAGTATAATCAATCAGACTATATGCTCCTCATATAGAAAGTATGGCCAACTTTTATAGTTTATATAGTTCATTTTTATAATACACATATCAAGCAGACTTGTGTGTAAAATGTTAGAGTTTTCATTATCATTACACACACTTTTTGTTTTGGTTTTGAATCACATACAGTGGTGCTCAAAGGTCACCCTCATCCCTGACTCTGCTAGCCATGATTTCAATGGTAATTTAGCAGACTTTCTGTGGTACCGGGCATTGAACCCAGGTCAGCTATATGTATGTCATTACTTTTTCTGTTATTCTATTGCTCCAGCTCCTATTTGTTCCTCTTCTAACAGTAGTCAGTCTGGAAAATTACCTTTAACTTTGAAAGGGCGGAAGGTAGCATTCAAGCAAATATATTTTAATGTATACAAAGAGCATGAGAAAATATTATTTAAGAAGACAATATCTGAGTTACCTCTAAGGATAAAACTAGCAATTAAATGGCCATTATATAAGTAGTGGAGGTCAAAGTGATGTGATGATAAGGCTCTTGATACTCATTTATATCGACTTTTGCCTAAGAGGGAATGGAGGAAGGGGGAAGGGAGGGAAGGGAAGGAAAGAAGGAAGGGGGCAGGGAAAAAAAAGAGGAGAGGAGAGGGGAAGAGAGGAAGAAAGGAAAAACACTTAGAATGGGGGTTCAAGAACTTGTATTTCCATTCAAAAAATGCCTTGGGTTTTTCCCAAGGAAAATTTAAAGCCTAATTGATCTTTGAAGTTTTTTTTCACCCTAGGTAATACATCCCTTTATACTTGTCATAGGATAGAAGATCGTCCTAAAAACTGGTTTCAACAAGACCATGTTAATACACCTGAGAAATACAGTCTTTAGCTATGAGACAGAGCCCTTATAACATAGTTCAGTCTCTACCACTAGAATTTGCCTTGTCTGTTGAAGATGACCTCTAAGAATATGGAACCAAGTTTGGATTATCTATTAGAAAACCATCTGATTTTCTGTCTTATCGAAATAACAATGATAACTATAATTATAGATTATACTCCAATTTTTTTAGCTTTAAAGGGAGCACAAATAAAATTATGTACTTTTACCTTTTGTTGTTCTTCTCCCCCAAAAATGACATTTTCTGGGGGTCAGAGTGATAGCACAGCATAAGGCGTTTGCCCTGCATACAGCTGACCCAAGACGGACTGGGTTCAATCCCTGGCAACCCATATGGTCCCAAAGCCAGGAATGACTTTTGAGCACATAGCCTAAAATAACCCCTGAGCTTCATGGGGTGTGCCCCCACCAAAAAAGAACCCCAACATTTTCTTAGAAACACTAATTTTCTTTTTGTGTGTGTGTGGTTTTTGGGTCACACCCAGCAGTGCTCAGGGGTTACTCCTGGCTCCATGCTCAGAAATTGCTCCTGGCAGGCACAGGGGACCATATGGGGCACCGGGATTTGAACCGATGACCTTTTGCATGAAAGGCAAACGCCTTAACTCCATGCTATCTCCCGGGCCCCTAATTTTCTAATTAAGTTATCAAGTGGGCGATAACTCTCATTCCCAATTTCATTTTGTCCCTTGAGTAATGTTTTAAACATAAAATTTATATTTTAATTCATTTCACATTCTATCTAGATTTGAAAGTTTATGTACCATAGTCTTGAGATTCATTGCCAGCCATTTAGGACTAGCATGATAAGCTTTAAAACAATACATTCACAACATCAAACTGGAAATAACAAAACTATCTATTAGCAGGCGAGGAGATTCTCAGTGGCAAAATCCTTGCATTAGAATAATATTCACCAATGAAAAATAAAGACATTTTTGATTCATATAGCATTATAGATAAGTCTTAAAGCCATGTTCACTAAAAGTAAAATAGATTCTAATTCTACATAAATGAAGTCCCAAGGAAAAAATAAGTAAAATTTGGAGGAAAAAACTATTTTTTTAGAGTGGCAGGAAAAAACTTTTGAATTTACAGGATTGTTCTATGCTGACATAAACATGCTTTATATAGTTATCTACAATTGAATGATATACAGTATACTTTTCTGTGTATAATGTATATAATTTTTGAAGGGTTGCAACCAGCAGAGCTTAATGCAGAACTCCTGGTTCTGCATTCAGAAATTAATTATGACAGACTTGGTGGGGCCATATGGGATGCCTGAGATCAAACCCAGGTTGGTTGTATCCTACCTGCTGGTCAGTAGCATGCAAGGCAAATACCCTACACTGTATGATTGCTCCAGCCCTACACTTCATTTTAAAGTTTACAAAACTTCAAAATAGGAATGATTGTCAACTTCACTTGACAAGAAGTTTGAGATTCAAGAAGGTGAAAGTTGCTCAGCCTTATGCAGTGAGTTGACCCGGAACTCCTAATGATGCCAGTACTCTAGACCTTTCCACACACCATTGTAGACTCTACAATTTCAGCTTCTTCCCTGGCTCACTGGTGCCAAGGATGATGAATAACAAAGGTGCTGTAATGATTCTCTAAAAAGGCCTGTCAATATTGATGTACGTAATTTGGAAAATGAAAATCTTTCTAGTAATAGCAATAATAATTGAACTTCACTTTTCTCTCAGTTCAAGAAAAGACAGATTGCTCATTCATCAACTGATAAGAGTTCCAGGTGTAATACAGTGAATGTCCCAAAGGGCCATAGCTAGCTACTACTTGGTCACACAAGTGAAGTTCAAGCTCCAGTCACTCTTGCTGGCATGAGTAATGATTTTACAGGCAGATGGCAGAGGTAATGAAACACTGAACGAATCTACCAGAAACACCTGCCGGCAAATAGACTCACCCCCCTCGTCCTGCTGGTCATCTTGCTGTATTTGTTCCCTCAGCTGCAGGAAGTTTCTAATGATGCTGCTTTATAACAGAGTTCAACAGTGAGCAAGGTCACATACACTGTGCCTGGGTAATCTGGTGAGCACCTCACCCTCTTGAGGGCAGCAGCTGTTGTTCCCATGTGACCCCCTCTTGCTCATTTAGAACATGAGTGGTGTGAGTCAGAACAAGGGACAGTATAAGTTGCTTGGGACCCTCCTACCTCAAAATTTTGTTTGCAGACCCCCACCTCTGCCAGGCACTGGAGTCTTCTGTTTTTCAGCAGATGTTTGGCCAATGCAGTTTTACAGGCAAAACTTGCTTCTCTCCAGCCTCACACCCACTTTTGATTCACATATTAAAGACCATCCCAAAACACATGTTCAATGGGCTGCATATTTCTAAGACTGCATGTCTTCTGCAAACAACAGCTTGCATCTGGACCTATTCTTGCACCTATACACTTCATCAGGACTCTAACCTGGCTCTCCCCTTGCCAAATGTGTCTCAGAAAAACATGATAGAAAAGCAAAGCTGTCTTTTCTGATGATGACTCATTTCTGACTACAAGAATTCTGGTCAATAGAGTCAGGGGGTTGATTCTCAGTCTTCCTCTCCACTCCAGGTGGCTCCTGAGAAAATCATTCCTGCCATTGAAGAAAGCTGAGAAATAGTCTAGAAAACTAGATCTATTTTCTCCAGTTTAAACCACCTCTTTGTTCTTTACTGCAAAGAACAATTTTAACCTAAAAAAATCTACATTTTTATGGGAACTTGTCATAAAAATGTTTCCTCTGTGATCAAGCAAGAGAGTACAGGATATTTCAGAAAAGAAGAAATGCAACAGACTCAAAAAATGCATGAAGATGATTATTAAAGATTTCTAAACATTTTTATCTTTATACTTCTGTGAAATAAACATATCCCTTCTGGATGATTGAATTGCTTTTTCATTCACTCCTTATTTGGAATTCTAATTGCTTATTTTCATCACTCATCACTATTCTTCATACACTAACCTCAGGTTGTCATACTCCCCTTTTAGATAAAAAACCTGGTCTTGGAAGTTTACTTAGAAAAATTAATTCAATTAGTTTTCTTGCCTTTATTTATTTATTTATTTTTATTCATTTATTTGCTTTCTTAGTTTTAGACCATTCCTTTTATTAGCTGACTTGCAGCAAACATTACAAAAACAAATCATAAAAAAAATCACAATATTTCTCACCACTGGAAAACGCGTTCCAAAATTATTCATAATTATTTCAAAAACAAGAAGCAAAATTATGGCAGCCAATAATAATACCACCTAATACACGTAACAATTCAAGTGATATCCATGGTCCAAAGGCTCAGATTGGAAGAATAAAGCATTAGAGGAATCTACTATTTTTAAAAGAGACTTCTAAAATCCCATGCCCTGAAGAGCACTGGTTTGTCTCACTGTAAGACCAACAGGTGATCACAAGACGCTTGCCTCTAAACTCTCTCATTTGTCCTCCATATTTATCACTTATGCAAGACAAAGGCATATTTAGGCATTTGACTTCACAACTGTCCTCTCAGTCTTCCTCTTCTTCCCATACAATCTTATTGTTTTGGTTCTGTACCATGTTCCAATTTACTCAAGTGACTCCATTCTACCAGGGCCTTCTGGTTTGGCACATGTGTTGTGGTCTGATTTCAGTCAACTTGATATACTTGAAAACTACATTTCACAAAAGCCTCCTTCTTTATTGTTTTGGGTCAGAATTAAACAGAAGATGAATTTGTCTACAAATTCTGCTCTGTGTATTTGATCTACAGAATCCAATTATAGTCTTGAAGATTGCCAAAGCTTGTCTACAGTATTGACAATCTGTTGTTCATCTTCCACAATTTCAACCTTGCTCACCAAAACCCAAAAGAAGCAGCTTTTTTAATTTTATTTTATCAGTAGTTTATATTTTTTAATTTTTATCAAGATCATTGTAAATTATGAGACCATCCTAGTTGGATTTCAGACATACAGTGACAGTGAATTAGGGCCAATCCACCACCAGTGCTGACCTCCTTCCACTCACCAAATTTCCCAGCATACATCGCATATCTTCACCCTTATCCTCCTAGCCTACCAGTATAAGAAGTCTATTTGAAGTGTAGATTGTTATAGTTTGGGTCTCTTAATTCTATTGTTGTTGACTTTAACTTGAGTATTTAGTTGTGACCTTTTGTTCCTTCCAACAATGCATCTCAGACACTTGGCCCATGGGAGCATCCTTTTCTTTCTTTTCTCAATTTGCAGAAAGACACAGAAATCTGAGGTAAGGGCTAAAGTGATGGCACAGCGGTAAGTCATTTGTCTTGCATGCGACCAATAGAGAAAGGACCCTGGTTTGAATCCCAGCATACCATATGGTCCCCCAAGCCTGCCATGAGTGATTTCTGAGTGTACAGCTAGGAGTCACCCCCGAGCACCACTGAGTATTACCAAAAACAAAAACAAAAAAAAACAAAGAAAAAAAGAAATATTAGGTAAAAGAAAGTAATTTATGTCTCAAGGTGTTATGAAAAAGTCAGGCATCCCATCTAGAAAATACAAATACAAATTTAATAAAGGCTGGTGGTAGGTTGTGTGTATGTGTGTGTGTTTGCATAGATACAGAAAGCTTGGGTAAAATAGAAATGAAATACCCTTGCCCCCACAAAAAACAGGGTGTCTCTACCCATGAACCATGCTGTCATAAGACCAACTACAGACTCTGAGCATACTAATTGCTCAACTAAGATTTTTCTTCATGATCCCAGGAAAGTTCTACTCAACCATGGTTGTCACAGTCAAGCTTCTGTAATTAGAGTTTTGCACAGATCCTAAGTAGCAGTCAAGGTATTATGAGTGTCTTCTGATTTCATCTCAAATACTTGATGGCAAGGCAGGAAAACCTGCCCTGAAAGTCAGTTGTTGCTGCTTCCTTTTTCATATGACATCAGGGTATCACATGAACTACCCTGGAGCAAGTCAGTGCCAGGGCAAAATTAGGGCCTCCCCTGGTGAAAGTTTGACTCCTGATGCTAGAGCAGGCAACTGGACCAGTTTAACTCCACCCTGAGACTCACCTATTTATGGGAGGTATCTTGGGCAGATATGACCTGTAACTTTACCTGCAGACCCCGCCCAGTTCCTGGGAGGGGTCTGGGGAAGGTGATATAAGACCTTGGTCTAGGAGGATTAAGGTCTTTGGCCTTCTGGATCTTTGCCAGCATGGAGGTCAGAGGTGACATGGATGAAAAGATGATGCAGGACTAGCTAAGTATGGCTAATGCTTAATTGGTTATGATATAGGCCACACATGTGGTGGATAGGGCATGAATAAAGTTTATGCTTCCTGATACCTGTCTCTAGATGAGTCTGATTCTACCGTTCACCTGAACCTGGGACCTGCAAGCTCAATGAGGGTTGCGGAGCCATGTGGCCTGGGATGGCAGACAAAGTTCTCTCCATTCATCCATCTCCATCCAGCTTCATCTTTATTTATTTAAGACAACAAACCAGTTCCAAGGGTGAGAGCCTAAGGTTTGGGATTGGACAGTTGATGTCCAATCAACTAAGGCCTAAGTTGAGTGACCATAACAAATGTGCTGGGTGAACAAAGCCCTGCACTATCTAATTTTGTGAGTTTTTATTCCTATGATAAAACATTTCTATGCATAAGATTTCTCCATTTTAATGTGTTAAGTATCAAATTAGATTGATTGCATGAAAGGCAAGTTCTTTATTCTCTGTACTTTTTGGGCCTTGTACTTGTATATTCAAATTAACTGACTTGTGATATCTCTTTAATCTTCTAAGTTCCAAATTTTCATGGCCCCATTTATCTTCCTCCAGAAGCATAAGAAAATTTTGATTATTTGTACTTAAGTGAGTCCAGGGCATCCACCTTGTCTGCAATCAAACCTTTAAGTGATCACAGTGCACAAAGTCAAGAAGAGTAAACCTGATGTTCCTGTGTGTGGCCCAACAATAATTTCAATAGAAAATCACTTGTTTCTCAGCATTATCATACCCAGCCTTTTTTTTTTCCAATACAAATTCCCAAAGCATCCAGATTTCAAATGTCCTAGAATCATGAAACTTGAAAAAAACTAAAAAACTTCACTATGGGCACAGAAAGTTCTTTTACTTTCTTGAACCACTTTTCTGCTATTGTTTTTGGATCACCCCAGCAATGTTTAGAATTTACTCCTGACTCAGTGTTTAAGAATCAATTCTGGTGGGACTTGGGGGATCAAACATATGTGTTGCCAGGATCTAACCCAGAACAGCCGTGCATGCAAGACAAGTGCCCTATCTGCACTGTACTATTGCTCAGGCCCTGTGGTGAATGATTTAT
>PVKC010033203.1:0-14030 GCA_004027635.1 Crocidura indochinensis
TCTGTTCTTTCTCTTCCTTCTGAGTTGAACGGTTCAGTTCACCTGGCCTTTGTATTTTCTACAATGAGGAGTTAGAAGCTTTGCAAAATCTTAGGTGGGAGGCCTCCAGGACTCTTTCAAAAACTGATTCTTTTTCTACCTGGCATCCCATAATTTCTTTATTTTACCTGGCATCTCACAAGCTCATTCTGTGAATTTCTTTAAGGCTATTCTGAGTCTGCCGGTCCCCTTTATTTATGAACTGGGACATGTCTATAAAAGAATTTTCCCTCTGTTGGCTCTTTGTCTGCCCTGGCCCCCACTTTGATCAGGAAAGTTGCTGTGTGCTGGCTGTAGCTTCTGTTCCTCCCACGTCTGAGCAAGCATCTGTGAGTCAGTACTGGAGCCAAATTGAGTTGTTTAACTTTGAGTGACTTACTGAATACTGGAACCTCCTCCGATTGACAGAGTGACCGTCTGGACTTGGGTAGTTTGCCAGATGAAAGAAATATGGAACACTTAGGTCAAAGGCTTGAGGATTTTGTCCAGAATACAGGTTGGCCCAGCAGATTTGGACCCAATAGTGAAGCTGGCAGAATAGGTGTCATCAAAATGAGGCCTTGGCAGACAGAGGTGGGCAGAGGCTTAGTTGCCCCCTCTGCTGGGGCCTCTAATCAGTACAGGGTGGCAGGCTGCCCTGCATGCCCCAGATCAGAACCCTTGCAGCCATTTTACCCACAAGGCCTGAGCACTGGTTCTTCTGCTAGATACTTTCAGGTATGGGCAGGCAGCTTCGAGCTAACCAGCCTTTTGGGGGCATCACCTGTGCATAGAGGTTGACTATCTGTGCTCAGGTACAAGCAGGAAGGAAGGAGGTACCTGCAGTGGAGCATGTTTTCCATGTGCCCCGCTGCCTTGTTTATAGTCAAGAGGATTCTGCCTTTCTCTCTGCCCAGCATTTCGGGGTACAGGAAGAGGAGCTATTCACTTTTGTTTTGGGGGCCACACCTGGGTGCTCAGGGCTCACTTCTGTCTCTATGCTAAGGGGTCACTCCTGGCACGGCTCATGTGGGTTGCCAGGAATTGAACCTGGGTCAGCTGCATGCAGGGCAAGTGCTTTCTCTGCTGTACTATATTACTCCTCCATTAAAAAAAATCATTTTATTTTTGTTAGCTCATGTATGTTTTTTTGCTTTTGTTTGTTTTTGAGGGGGAGCACACCCAGCAATGCTCAGATTTAAATCTGCACGCAGGAATCATTTCTGGTGATGCTCAGAGGACCATATGGGATGCCAGGAATCAAACCCTGGTCAACTGTGTGCAAGGCAAATGCCCTCCCTGCTGTGCTATCACTCCAACCCCAACTCATTTTTTTTATATCTTGAATTGTCTAAAATTTAGAAATGATGCTGCATCTACAGAAAAAACAATACAGAAAAAGAACTTTTTTTTTTATGGTTTTTGGGTCACACCCGGCAGTGCTCAGGGGTTACTCCTGGCTCCATGCTCAGAAATTGTTCCTGGCAGGCACGGGGGACCATATGGGGCACTGGAATTCACCTTCATGAAGAGCCTGGGGATGATGCCAGTTTTGAGGGGCCAATAGAATGTGACCTTTTTGCAGTGTTGGAGATAGTTTGTAAGCATGAGGAACACCTTCTCTTAGGAGGTTCTGTTGTTCATTATGATTTTGTTTCGACACACTCGTGCTGTGGGGCTCTTTAGGTTGAAGTTGTGGCCCTGAGGTGGCCATAGACATGGGACCATGGTCTTGACCCCCTGGTTCAACAGAGGGAGGAACGGCTGTTACTGTGTCCCTGTGACTCTTTCTTCCATGCTCTGTCTTTCCAGTTCAGGAAAGTTTCTCTCTCTGCATGTCCAGAATCTCACTGGCTCTTCAGAATGATCTATAATGATGCACAATTTCTTTGTCCAGAGTGCTTGTTATGCCAAGCTTGGGGAGATTGAACAGAGCCTCGGAGGATCACCTTGGGTGATTGTGTGTTTGCTCCCACACAACTGAACAGCTTAGAGACACATCAGGTGTGCACGTGGTGGGTGTAGTGTATGCCTTGCAGAGCAGGCTAGGGGCATGAGGATGTAATTAAAAAAAATCACTGCTTAATATTAAGGCTTATTCATGAAGCAGAGGAGCATTAAAATATTAATTTCTTCATGATTTTAGCTTTGAAAATGGGTAGGAAAGAACAGCAAGTCCTATTTGGGTGTAAGCCAACTTGATTAACTCAGTTCATTTCTGAACTGGAATAACTTCCAGCTAATCAATTCACCCCTGGAGAAAAGTCTGTGTTGTCTACAGGTAAAGCAACTGTATGTTGGCCTTGGAGAAACCCAAGAGGGGCAGTGGGTACTGAATGGAAGCTAGGACAAAGGTTGGTAAGCACATTGAGCTAGTTGTGCTTCACGAGCCAGTGCTTAGGAAAAGAGCGTCTGTAGGGTGTTGAGAGGCCAGCATCGACCTGGGGTGCTGGAGTGAATCCATGGGAAACACGAGGAAGGAGCCCCACATCTCCTTCAATGTCTGTGGCCCATCTGTGCCACTCTGGGGAGAAACAAGGGGAGATCTGAACTGTAGCAGCTATGAGGCTCTGTGGGAATGTGAGGCTCTATGAGGAATGTGAGGTCAAGTTCTGCCAGATTAGATGGCCTGGTCAGGAACCCAGAGTTTTTTTCCTTGGACAGAAGCCACGATAAAGGAGCGAACCAAGGAGAGATGTTGCAGTCTGGGACTGAGACAGAAGAACAAACTGGACCACTCTTCTCAGTTCAGAAACTGCTGCTACAGAACCCAACCCAGCCAGAAATCCAGCTGCCAGAGAACCTGGCCCACTATTATTAGGTCACAAACTCAGTTTCCACAGAACCCTGGTGACCCACCAGCAACTCATTTGTTTGCCAGGACATCATCCAACATCCATTGAAGAAAACCCACAGAATTTAGTCACATATTCATAGCATTTAGAAGACAATAAAAATTACCGGACATAGAAGGAGCAAGAAAAAAATATGATTAGGTATTAAAGAGAAAAGTCAAGAGAAGCAGAACCAGGAATGAGTCACATATTGAATCAGCAGTTGAGGTCTTCAGATAGATATTACTATCAGCAGATTCAAGAAAAGAAAAGAAGAGCTAGAATTCAAGGAGATCAACAGGGAAGAAAACTGGAAGCAAAGTGAAGTGGGATTTCTGGGACTGAAAAATAGAAAATTTGAAAATAATGGAACAATGATAGAGAGCCCCTGACTTACTGAGGGGCTACTCTAGATATACCCATCAGACTGTCAATCTCATATGTGGAAAATGCTGACTGGGAGGTACTGGTCACCACTGCAGAGCACTGTATGTGAGTCTTCCCATGGCTTCTCCTGAGGGGGTCCCTAAGCACAATGAGCTAAAGGGAGGGAACTTAAGTCCAGCCCTCCCAGATCAGGGATTCTTCTGGATCCACCCATCGCGAGGAGGTCAAGTCATTATTCCATTATGCTTGCGGTCTAATTTGTGTGTGACTGAAACATCAGAGGGCTCCCAGAAATACGGAGGGACAGCATGGCACATCTCTGCATATTTGGTTACTTTCAGTGTCTGGAGAATTAATTACTAGGTGGCCATAATTGTGAGTGTGAGAGACATAGATTGAATCACAGCTATGTACAAAGGATGGGTGAAAGTAGGCAGGAAATTCTTCTGCCTAAGGCCTTCCTCTCTTTCCTGTCTCCGTCTACCTCCATTGAGTGCACAAAGGTTCCTTTCCTGTTTGCCTGCACCAGTGTGGAGGTGGTTTCATTTGGACTAGAGAGAGAGTACATGTGAAGTACATGACTGACCCAGGTTTAATCCCAGCACTACACAATGGTCCTAAGTACTACTAGGAATGATCACTGAGCACAGCAGATTATGGTCCAACATCCCTTTTCCAAAATTAAAAAAAAAAGTTCTTCTAAGCTAAGAATAGAAGTTTTCCTAGGCTGTCTCCCTACTGGTAACTATCTGCCAAAAATTTGTGCTAAGATCACAGAATCTAGGGTGAAGCAGAAGTCTCATAGCCCAATCCTAGGGGATTGGGCAGACAAGGTCTGGAAGCAAACGCCAACACAGGAAATAATCTACACACAGTTATGGAGATAAAATGGGTTCAGGGACTCCCACTGCAAGCCTCCTGCTCACTAACCCTAAGACCAGCAGTAGAAAGTTCAACAGTGAAAAACTGAAATCACAAACAGCTTCACCCTGAGACCCTGGGGGCTTTGTTGGGAACCCAAAGACCACACTCAGGGGAGGGAAGCAGGCACCAATCCAAAAGGTTCTTCAATCCAAAGGTGCTTCCATGAGTAACAATGAGTAACAAGCATATCCAGAATAGGTTAGAAACCAGTTAATTCAACACTTCCTTCTAACTCTGGGCTAAGACCACGTTTTCTCCCTTCAGTCCGTTACCCAGCAAGGCCCCAGCCAATGCAATAAAATGAGCCAAAGTAAGAACAGTTGAACAGGAAAATGTTAAAATGCCATTTGTACAACTGAGTATTCTTGGTGTAGGAAATGAGAGAGAGAGAGAGAGAGAAAGAGAGAGAGAGAGAGAGAGAACCTGCAGCTGAATCATTAAAATCAATAAGAGAATTTTCTAAATTTTCTGACTACATAGCAAATGTTCTAAAAAAATTAATGAAGTTTTCCTAGTCCAACTAAGAGTAATAAAACTATAATAGAAAATTTAAAGTTTGTGATAACAACACAAACTATAGGGTACATAAAAACAAACACAATGCCATTAATGTATACAAGAAAAATCATGACATGTCAAGGGACATCCAAGAACACCAAAAATAAATGGTAAGTTCAATCATAGGCATCGAAGAAAAGACACCATGTTATCAATCTGACATGTTTAGTCCTTAAGGTCAATGTAATTCTAAAAAAAATCCTTGATAGGTATTTCCTGCAACTTGTCTGGCCAATACTTAACTGAAGTTGGATGAGTAAATGGCCTGTACCATGTCAGTGGGTGATGCTCTGGCCCCTAATCTTTGCTTAAAAACCCTATCTCCTTGAGGCTCCACCCTGGTCACAGTCTTGAACATTGTTAAGCTTAGCACACCACTCTCTGTGGTTCTTCACAGCCTTTTTTTTAAGTTTTTTTTTAAACTCTTCTCATCTCACTTGCTATCTCCTTATTTTGTTCTTGTTTTTATCATCACTTTTACCACTCAGCACATCAGCTTGGTGGGAGGATCAGTTCTTTGTTCTGTTCACAGATACGTGTCCTAAGGGTCTAGAGCCCTTCTTGGTGAACAGGAAGCACAAAGTTGGTGCTTGTTGGGAAATTTTTGGAAGGTTTTCTGTTAGTACTAGGAGTGGTAGACTGAGATTAGTTTCTTTCAACTCAGCCACACGTCTCCACAAAGATTTGAGTGACAGTGATGTTCAAGGGCACTGAGAGTGGATGGGTTACTTAGTGGGGAACAAATAAGAATTTATTTTGGATCCTTGGTTATCTCTGGGTGGGGGTAACAATTATCCTGAATGCTCACTTCACTTCCTGTGCAAGACAGTTATTTTCAGATGTATTAGCAATACTGAATTTTAGCATTTCTGAAAATAAGGGCGATTAACTTGGTAACCTAAATATATGGAGGGAGCTCTCCTGCAAGATATGCAAGAAAAAATAGTACAGATGATAAAGGGGAAAATCGAGATTCCATGGCCATTCAAATGTTGACATCTGGGGCCCCGGGAGATAGCATGGAGGTAAGGCGTTTGCCTTTCATGCAAAAGGTCATCGGTTCAAATCCCAGTGCCCCATATGGTCCCCCGTGCCTGCCAGGAGCAATTTCTGAGCATGGAGCCAGGAGTAACCCCTGAGCACTGCCAGGTGTGACCCAAAAACCAAAAAAAAAAAACAAAAACAAAAACAAAAAACAAACAAAAAAAACAAATGCTGACATCTGGCAGTTCATATCCTAATGCGTTCAGAGAGAATTTAGGAACATTTCTCATCAACATTTCATTGACAATAAACAACAACTACACCAAGGCAACAAGAAAAACACCAGGACCAAATAGGAAAACGGACAGAGGCAAGTTCCAAAACAGCAAACCTGAGCGATGGATTTTATTGTGAAAAGATGTTCTTTCCGTCTTACTGATAACTAACCTGGTCTGGGATAGTCACAGTGAGATACTTTCATATCAGATATCTCACAAATGTCTGTGGAACTTTGAAAACCAGAAGGATGCTGGGCCAGGACCACGGCCACTTCCTTGTTGGAAGTCTCCCCATGGGACAAGTCCTATCTGCAGAGACATCTCCGGACATGCTGCTATGTGGCCAGGCCCTGACACTGGGCCCATCAATTGTGAAAGGTCCCTGAGAGCACAGTGTCAGCAGGAGGTGGACACACTTCCTGGGCTGGACCTCTCTTTCCTGCCCTTGGACATTGAGACCCACTGTGTCTCAAGTTGGGATGGAAATCAGACCAGAGACTATCATGTGTATCTTGCTTGCAGACCCTGGGTTTCTCCCTCCTTGGTCTGTCGTTCTGTTTGCAAAGAGCATCCTGATTCACAATTCCTTCATTTCTGGAATTCATGGTCCAAAATTAGGACAGAATCTCACTGTTTAGAGACTTGGGGATGCCAATCTTTGGAACTAAGGTTGTGTATGTCTTTACACAAGTTTTGAAGTTCTTATAAATATCCAGTAAATGTTTATTTGTATTAGCCAGAAGCAAACAAGTCCCTTGTAAGTAGGAAAATTGGCATCTAGAGAGTGTAAGTCAGGAATGCATGTGATTGTTTTCCTTGAATTTTTTGCTTTTCTTTAAGCAGATGCATACTTTTTTTATTTTGAAAGGAATGATTCCATTACAGAGAAATAGGAAAAAATGTAACAACCCAATAACTCAGTTGTAATACAGTCATGTGTATGAACTTGTACATTTTCTTCTGGACTATTTTGATGTGTATATTTTGTAGCTGTAACAAAATATGCATATAATTGTGTTTTTTCCCTTTTAAGTTTAGCCTTCAGTAATTATAATAGAATTATAGGCCTATTTACATTGACCATAGTAGCAATATTTTACTGTATTAGATTGCATCATTTGTATTCATTGTACTTTCAAACTATTATCCTGTTTGGGGTTAATATATTTCCTTCACAATTGAGGGAAAAAATTTGAATATTGTATAATTTATGTCATTTTTTTCTGGTAATTATTGCTCTTTTTTTTTGTTTGTTTGTTTTTTGTTTTTGGGTCACACCCGGCAGTGCTCAGGGGTTATTCCTGGCTCTATGCTCAGAAATTGCCCCTGGCAGGCTCAGGGGACCATATGGGATGCCAGGATTCGAACCACCGACCTTCTGTATGAAAGGCAAACGCCATACCTCCATGCTATCTCTCCAGCCCCATATTGCTTTAATTTTTAAGGCAACATATTAACAAAGAATCAAGAATTTCAGTTAACTTCTACCTAATTTTTCTTTCAGCTTTGTTGAAGAGGCTGACAAGTGGGAGACATATATTAACTCGCCAGCTGTTGTTCTACCCAAATTCATAATTGTATGTGACTTAATAAAGCCATATAAACTTTAAGAACTTCAGCAATCTTGTTTACATTTAGAAAGTGACCCTAACAGAGCAGTAATGGACAGATTTAAAAGACTAGGCAGAGAATGAAAATTATTTATTCGGAACCCAGGGGAATGAAACCATGTTTTCTTGTGTGTGTTCTTAGGCTCTAGATATTAGTTTTCATCCTTTGACCAAAGGCATTTGGTAGGACCGTGAGAACACTATGTTTGTTTGGTGTCTGGGATGCTATTTTCTGATGAAGTTTCTTTTTTTTCGTTTTCTGTTGTTTCCCCCTGATTGCTGGACTCCACACTTCCTTCTCTCACCTGGTTTGTTATATTCCGGAGTAGAACACAGACAATGTTTCTTTGGTGGGAAATGGTTTATCTCATCAAAGTTCATGATTACTCAGAAAATGTTGAAAAAGTGGGACCAAGTGAAATTGTTATTTGACGACTGCCTCCATCTTTGTTCCTTTGGAGATGTTTCACTAAGTGGCTAAATGTTTCATTAAATGACTTCACTAAGCCCTTTAATGGAAGCATTTTTCAGTAAAGTTTTAAAATGTCTGACCAGGAATTACCAGGAATCTGATGTGCTTAGGTCTAGGTGAGTCCTGATAAGTCAGGTGTATGAATCATGTCATCACACATATGTAGAGTTATTCTTTCATGATGGCTTAGAAAAGTAGAACTGGACTAATCCACTGAAAATAGACTACGGTTTGTTTTTTACACAATGACCAAAGGACAGAGTATGCAAATACCTGTGGATAAAGTTCTTTTAAAGTGTTTTGAAATTATTCATCAGAAGATGAGACTTTAGTTGTTTTTACTTACCCAGTAAGAAGAAAATGTTTCTTTTATAATGTTCCCAGGACCTTGATGAGGAGGCTGGGATCACCTTGTTTTCGACACTCATTTGTATCTGTGTTTCTCTTAGGAATGGGCTGTTTCTGGGGAGCTGAAAGAAAGTTCTGGAACTTGAAAGGAGTCTATTCAACTCAAGTTGGCTATGCGGGAGGCTACACTGCCAATCCAATGTATAAAGAAGTCTGCTCAGGTAGGAAGACACGACTTGGAGGGGGCTGGGGACATGGTACAGGATTTTGGGGACTGTCCTGTCCTGATCACAACCAGGAGAAAATCCAGAGGACAGCTGGATATAATCAAACCCTGCATTAGCTAAACCAAAGCTACACGGTGAAAAAAGCTACATTTTGGGAGAAGGAGAAGCAGCTACTCACCCCTACCTCCTGTCGATGGCAGGGTCTCTGAAATGGAAATACAGTTTTGGATGTTTCTGCTGTCTTTCGAGATTCTAGAAATGAATGTCTTTGTTGGCTTTTCACATGCTGTTTCTAGAAGAGAATAAACTTTCTGTGGGGGCTGCATCATTGAGCTTTGGCTACAGATCAGTCACTTCAACTGGGAAGTACTCAAAGAAATGGGCTTATTTCTGTAGGCCATTGGTGGAGACTGGCCTCAGCTGCCCATAGCTGCTCATCACTGCTGGGTTGAAAGATCTTGCTCAGTATTTGGCTTACTGCAGGCTGATTGGTCTAGGATGGCTTGACTAATATGCCTGGATGCTGGGGAACGCGTGCTGTTGGCCAGGGTAATGGGGATGAGGGGTCATATTTCTCCACAGGCCAACTAATTAATTAATTAGTGAATTAATTAATCTATTAATTCACTCAATGGTGCATGCTGAGATCCCAGGAGCAGCAAGAAAGGACAGCCCCAATCTAGCATTTTCCCTGTCTCTGTTTATGTCACTGTTACTCCTGTCCGATTTGGCAGATGAAGATCTCATGGCTTGGCCCGGTGTGACTGTGGGAAGGGATTGTCCACTGGCAAGTGTAAGGAAGGTGTGAAGAAATTGTAGCAATCTGCTCTTGGATAAACAGGTCACCTACCAGACATGTTTTCCTGAGAGGCAAAATCACTATAAGGCAGGATTTAATAAAGGGATTGATAAGTTATGACCCAACAGGCTAAAGCTAGTATATAGCCAATGATAGAACATGTCTCATTGAGCCCTGCCTGATGGGCACTGAGTAGTGGGTGAGCCCGACTGGAGAGATGCCACCTGACCTGAGTTCCACCCCAGGCCAAAAGTCTGGGAGAGAGTCGGACTGGGGTCTGAGACACCAGCAGTCAGTGCTCCAAAACTTCCCGAAGCCCACCCTGTCAGTACAGGAAAACATTGGATAGTTGCTTGGTGTAGCCCATGTAAAATCACCCCACCCCATGTGCCATATCTCCAACCCCAGGTGAATGAGTCTGAATCAGGATCTCACATGAAATAATCCAAACCATGTAGTCTGGCAGTCTTCTACCTTGTATGGAGACAAAGCTGCCTGCCAGAACTGCTGTTTTTATTGAGTACAGAGATCACCCTTGGGTGGGGCAGTAAGGACATAAGTTCAGTATCCTAAGCCAGTCGCACACAGGTTTACAAGTATGTTTTGGGGGTAAATCCAACTTGTAAACGAACATACAAAGGAACCAGCGATGACTTTTTTATTTGCTTGTTTTGGTTTTTGGGGCCACATCCATTTGATGCTCAGGGGTTACTCATGGCTAAGCGCTCAGAAATTGCCCCTGGCCTGGGGGAACCATATGGAACGCCCGGGGATCGAACCTCAGTCCTTCCTTGGCTAGCACTTGCAAGGCAGACACCTTACCTCTAGCACCACCACACCAGCCCCAGGGATGACCTTTGTTTTAGGTAAAATAAGGTGTAACCTAACATCCCAGGCCTCTGTAACAGCCACCAAATACCAAGAACAATGGAAAAATCAAAGATTTGAGCTGCATCAGCAGGTGGCCACTAAAATCCAAGATCTTCAACTGTGTCAGATCTTCGTATGCTGCCAGAATATTTCACAACAGCTGTATACTCAGTGTTAAATGATTTGAAAAAATTGTAAGAACAGAATCACTAGGTTTTGAAGTCAGTTTAATGGAAAAAAAAGAAAGAACTTATTCAAGTAAAAATAGGGGTCAGAGCAGTAGCACAGTTTTTGCCTTGCACCTGGCCAACCTAGGTTCGATTCCTGACATCTTATATGGTTCCCCTGTGCCCATCAGGAGTGATTCCCAAGCACAGAGCCAGGAGTAACCCCTATCCTATTCTATAGGGTAGAAAATTTAAATTTAGTACCATTTAAATGCTCATAAAAAATTAGAAATACAGGGCTGGAGCTGCAGTACAGTAGGTAGGTCACTTGATTTTTCACATGATGACTCATGTTGTATCTCTAGCACCCTATAGGGTGATCTCTGAGTACAAAGCCAGGAATCAGTCCTGAGTTCCTCTGGGTATGACCCACCCCTCAAAAAAACCCAAAATAGAAATAATATCAAGTGTCTTTTTAGGCCACAATACCACAAAGACAGAAATTAACAATAAAAAGAAAGTAGGTTGGGCCGAAGAGATAGCACATAGGTAAGGCGTGCCTTGCATGTAGAAGGACGGTAGTTCGAATCCTGGCATCCCATATGGTCCTCTGAGCCTGTCAGGAGCAATTTCTGAGTGTAGAGCCAGGAGTAACCCCTGAGCACTGCCGGGTGTGACCCAAACAAACAGGCAAACAAAAAAGGAAAGCAGGAAAAACTCTAACATTTGGAAAAATAAATGCATTCTTTTAGGCAACCATTTGATCAAAGAGGAAATAAAAAAAAAAGGAAGATTCATTTAAATGAACAAGAATAAAGAGGAGCTATCAGACTCTGTGGGACACTGCTAAGTGGTACTAAGGGGAAAGTTTGTGGCAATGCAGATTTACATCAGGAAACAGAAAAAAAATCTCAAATCAATAGCTTCATCTCACAACTTGAGAAACTAGAAGAAGAACAACGAATGAATCCTAAAATCAGCAGAAGGAAGGAAATCATAAAGATTAAGGCAGAAATATATCACAATGAAAGCTATCTGATTCTTAGAAGAAGCAAGACTTTCTGAGCTAAACTTATGAGGAAAAAATGAGAGAACGTTCACTTGAACTGGGGCAGAGATGAAAAAGGAGATATTAAAGAATACAAAATATAAAACCAAAACATAGAGGGTGGGGACATTGGTGAAGGGAAGTGGGCACTAGTGAAGGTACTGGTGTTGGAACATTGTTTCCCTGAAACTCAATCATAAACACCTCTGTAATTCACGGTGATTCCATATTTTTTGAAAGAAAAAAAAATCAACCTAAGAGGTGACTATGAACAGTGCTAAACCAGAGAATTTAGAAAAAAAAAGTTAATGAGTTCTTAAGATCATATGACATCCCAAAATTGTATCCTGAATAAGTCCCAAATCTGAACAGAACTCTTATGAATAAGGACATTGAAACAATAATTCAAAATCTTCCCAAACACAAAGGCCCAGGTTAGATCACTCACTAATAAGTTTTACCAAAGATACAAAGAAGACTATCTGTTATCTTAAACTTGTTAAAAAAAATTCTTAGATACAGTTTATCTACTGTTACCCTCCCCCAACTTCTGTCTAGCTCACCTGGATGGGAGGGGTCTGTGGTTGCTAATAAAGGGGGTTGCCTCAGCGGTAAGAAGAGATTCAAGGAGATGAAGAGAGATTCAGCAAGAAGCCTCAGCTGAGGTAGGCAGCATGGCAATAGCAGAGTGAGAATTAAATACAGAGCAGCTTATAGGGAGGCTGCTTAAAAGGTTAGCCTAGAAACCACACATGGTGGCTAGGGTGTATTATTAATAAACGCTTCATGTCTCCTGACTTCTACTGACTGCTTGTGGATCATTTCCTTGCCCCTACCCTGAACCCTGAGACCCGCCCTCTGGAAGGGGATGCAGGCCCGGGTTGGCCGAGAAAGGTCTCACCATCCATCCACCATCATCCAGCCCCATCAAGGACTCTTATTAATTTAATAGATACATCAATCTACCTATGTATGTATATATCTATCTACATAGTCCACCATGGATAGAAATAGGGGTTTAATAGTATGTAAATATATTTTATGATCAGTCCTTTGAAAATAGAGCTCTGGATGGTTTCTCTTTTGAGGAGGATGGGTAGGGGGAGTATGGGTGTTTGATGAATCATGATCATTTCGACTTGTTTGTTCCAGTATGTCTGATTTGGAAATGAAATATGAGCTGTGAAACAGTGGAAGCATCACCAACGCCCCCCCCTAAAATTATATGTGCATATTCTTCTCTGTCTCCAGAGAAGAAGCGAAATGTTCTGATTGGTGTTGGGCACATGGGAAGGGGAACAAATGCTTTGATGGTTCATCTGTTTCTTCCTCACTTCTGTTGGGAGATGAAACCAGTGCTGATGCTGAATAGAAATGAGGAACCCTGGAGGTGGTCTAGGTGCCCCCTTCAGCTCAGGGATGGAAACAGCAGGTCCCTTCACAGAGCTCAAGAGGGAATCTGCTAATCAGAAACTTCCTGCACCTTCTGCCTCTTTGGTCATCCTCCACCAGCAAAATGTCATCTGTGCTAGTTTGCTCAAACACCATCCAGCTTAGCTTGTTGCCTTTACTGTGACAATATCAACCCTGCTTTTTGGTGACCTGTGATGATGAGCTGGACTCAAAGCCACCCTCCTGCCTGCTCCCTCAAACAAGCCAGTAAAGGGTACCAGCCGTTGTCATTTGTCAGAGGAGGACAAAGAGACAGAGATGAAGCCCTCCTCCTTAGCTCTCAGCTCAAAGTCAAAACCACTGACCCTAGTCTGTCACTCTAAGTCTTCTACCTGCTTTTCTTCCTTTAACTGGTCAAGACTCCTGTCCAGCTCTCTGCCATCCTGAGGATTTCTCTGTGCTATTTTTTAACGGATCCCTGTAAGGAAAATATCAAGATTCACCCTTCTACCTATCCCCCTTTTTTCTCTCTCTCTTGCTGGTATTTGGGGGGGGGGATGCAGAAAACCCTTTTCCAAAATGATTCCTGTAGACAGCTGTTGTGTTTGGGGCCCTTAGCAATGGCAAACTCCAGTACGAAAACCAAACGCCTTTGCTCTTGGATGGGGGCACTTCCTGCCAAGTTAGCCTGGTTGTCATGGAAACCTGCTCCTGATTGGGAAAAGATAGAGGCTCTTACCCAGACGTGGAAGGATTTCTTTCCCCAAGCTTTTTTCTTGTTGTTGTTGTTCTGATTATGAAAGGGGAAGGGGAAATAAAAAGGCATTGAGAGCTGTGATGCCAATGTACCTCTGGCACTGAGTGGCAGAGCCTCACAGATGTGGGCATGGTGGGGAGGATAAGAAATGAGTTCCCAGCTAGAGTCATTATGGTAGCCAGCTAATAAAAGAATCTGATGGGGAGAGACGGGGTGGGGGGGTAAAGTGGGGGGGTGGAGAAGCAGGTTCTAGTAGTGACTCCCAAAGTCATAGGTGTTCAGAGCCTTGTCGGACATCAGCCCTGGTGATCTGACTTGCAGGAGAGAAACCCGAAGCACCTATTACTCAGATTGGGA
>PVKC010033204.1:0-14032 GCA_004027635.1 Crocidura indochinensis
CCCATATGGTCCCCCGTGCCTGCCAGGAGCAATTTCTGAGCATGGAGCCAGGAGTAACCCCTGAGCACTGCCGGGTGTGACCCAAAAACAAAACAAAACAAAACAAAAAAGTTGAAAAGAGGTGCCTGGTGGTGGCGCTAGAGGTCAGGTGCCTGCCTTGCCTGCGCTAGCCTAGGACGGACCGTGGTTCGATCCCTCCCGGTGTCCCATATGATTCCCCAAGCCAGGAGCGACTTCTGAGCGCATAGCCAGGGGTAACCCCTGAGCGTCACCGGGTGTGGCCCAAAAACCAAAAAAAATTTTGAAAAGATTGTTACTAGTGTGTTCTGTGACTTATAGTGACAAAACACAGAAATAAACAGTTAAAAATTTGGTTTTGGGGGCTGGAGAGATAGCACGGAGGTAAGGCATTTGCCTTGTATGCAGAAGGATGGTGGTTTGAATCCCAGCATCCATATGGTCTCCTGAACCTGCCAGGAGCTGGAGCCAGGAGTACACCCTGGGTGCAAAGCCACCTGAGCGCTGCTGGGTGTGACCCAAATACAAAAAAAATTTGGTTTGCTTTTGGGGTGGTCATACCCATTTGTGCTTTGGGGCCTACTCACAGCTCAGATGGTGGGGAGTTTCTTGGGATAGCAGATAGTGCCATGGATTAAACCCACACTCTACAATGCAGAAACATCGCTCACCTTTTATCCTATGGGGGCCAAGAATGAAATGAATTTTTTGTTTGTTTTACTTTTCTTTTTTTATTGTTTTTTGTTGTTATTTATTTTGAGGTTATACCCAGTGATCAGGGGTGACATAGGGCTATATACTTAGGAATTACTCCGGACATTTCTTAGGTGACCATGGAATTCTGGGGATCTAACGTAGGTTAGCTGCGTGCCAGGTAAAACCCTAGCTGCTGTACTGTCACTCTGGACCCTTTTTCTGTTAGTTTGTTTGACTGGTTTTCTGTTTTACAGTTATCTTAAGAGATCTAAAACTTTTTTATTGGGCCTTGAGAAATAGTACAGTGGGTAGGGCATTTGTCTTGGAGTAAGGTGCTTGCCAAAGAGTAGGACACTGGCCCTAAGTTTCTTCTTTTTTTTTCCTATTTGGTTTTTGGGGCACACCTGGGGATGCTCAGGGGTTACTCCTGACTATGCACTCTGAAATTGTTCCTGGCAAGCATGGGGGCCCATATGGGGTACTTGGAATTGAACCCTTCTCTGTCCTGGGTCAGCCGCTTGCAAGGCAAATGCCCTACCACTGTGCTACCTCTCCGACCCCATCATTTTGTTTCTTGAGAGTAAATAAATGATTATTTGTTGATTATTACCTTTCCAGTTCTATGTGTTCTATTCATTTTGGCTTGTAGCTAGTAGTTCTTTGTACCCTTTTATATCTTCAGGAAAGTTGCAAACATTGGCAGTATTGTTGCGACAACTCAAGGCAGAGGGCCACCGGGTACTTATATTCACCCAAATGACGAGAATGCTGGATGTATTAGAGCAGTTTCTCACCTACCATGGACACCTGTACTTGCGTCTCGATGGATCTACTAGAGTTGAGCAGAGACAGGTAACTCAAGTATCTGTAGTCTTTATTTTGGGGGGGGGTCACACCTGGCAGTGCACAGGGGTTCGTATGGGGGGGGCACCGAGATTCGAACCGATGACCTTTTGCATGAAAGGCAAACACCTTACCTCCATGCTATCTCCCGGGCCCCGCATCTGTAGTCTTTAGAGACTCACCTCAGCGTCGTGTCTTCTTCCAGACCACAGGCATCCCAGGAGAGCCTCATTAGCCTTGAATCTTTGCATGGAATGTGTCTCCCAGTAATTTTTTTTTTATTCTCTTTCCTTCTAGGCTTTGATGGAACGGTTCAATGCAGACAAACGCATATTCTGCTTCATCCTTTCCACTCGGAGTGGAGGTGTAGGTGTGAACCTGACAGGAGCAGATACTGTTGTTTTTTATGACAGTGACTGGAATCCCACTATGGATGCACAGGCTCAGGATCGATGTCACCGAATAGGCCAGACCAGAGATGTTCACATCTATAGGTATTGCCTAGACCTGCTTCACCTTGCTTTTTCATTGTGGGTAGGGTTTTGTTTTGTTTTGGTGTTTGGGCCATATCCAGAAATGCTTATTAGACCTTATTCTTCCTGGCTTTTCACTCAGGAAGTACTCATAATGGTACTCTGGGGACCATATGTGGTGCCAGGGATTGAAGCCGTGTGCAAGCCAAGCACTTACCCACTATACCAAGGGTCCTCAAACTTTTTAAACAGGGGACCAGTTCACTGTCCCTCAGATCGTTGGAGGCCGGACTATAGTAAAAACAAAAACTACGAACAAATTCCTATGCACACTGCATATATCTTATTTTGAAGTGAAGAAACAAAATGGGAACAAATACAGTATGTGACCCGCGGGCCGTAGTTTTGAGGACCACTGCACTATACAGTATTGCTCCAACCTCTTTACTGGTAGGGTTTTGTTGATTTATTTAGCTGTTTACATATAGCTTTCCTCACCTGTTAGGCTTATCAGTGAACGAACAGTGGAAGAAAACATCTTGAAAAAGGCAAATCAGAAGAGAATGTTGGGTGACATGGCCATTGAGGGAGGCAACTTTACCACAGCCTATTTTAAACAGGTAACAAGATCTTCCTAATCTATACAGAAGAGAAAGATTGTGTCTGGAGTAGTCTTCTTAGAGTATACTTTGTCCTCCAAACACATGCCTCTTTAACTGTTGGCACTTTTAATACTTCTAAGAGCTGTCCATTGTAAATACCTCAGTTACACCTTTGGGTCCACTGACACTTTTCCATTCTGTTTTTTTCAATAGCAGACCATCCGTGAGTTGTTTGATATGCCCCTAGAAGAGCCATCTAGCTCATCTGTACCCTCTGCTTCTGAAGATGATGAAGAGACTGTGGCCAGCAAGCAGACACAAATCCTAGAACAGGTGAAAAAGGAGTGACCAGTACCTGGAGAAGAACTTAAGATTCTGTCTATTGAGCTTGGGGAATGGGAGAACTTTTTCTACTGCCTTTCAGTTGGACTTTGCCAACTGATTGTGCATGGGTTTTTGCGGGGAGTTGTGGTTTGGGTGATATTTTGTTGTTGTTGGGTTTTGGGTCACACCAGCAACGCTTAGGGGTTCACTACTGCACTCAGAAATTGCTTCTGGCAGACTCGGGAACATATGGGATGCTGGAATTCGAACCCGAGTCCATCCCATGTCAGCCACATGCAAAGTTAACACCCTACCGCTGTGCTGTCTCCGGACCTGATTGTGCATGGCTTTATAAAAATGATATTTATAATGCTTGGTTTTAGTTTTATTTACCAACAGTGCTTACAGTGTTTGTTAGCTAAGTCTGTTAAATAGTCTTCTGAACCTTGTTTTTCACTTCTGGAATGCTGAATAACTGAGGGCTAAATGGCAGTATATGCAATAAGTACTTGGTATAAAGTTTTTTTAAACATAAATGTATAGAGCAGCACAGCGGTGTTTGCCTTGCAAGCAGCCGATCCAGGACCAATGGTGGTTGGTTCGAATCCCGGTGTCCCATATGGTCCCCCGTGCCTACCAGGAGCTATTTCTGAGCAGACAGCCAGGAGTAACCCCTGAGCACCACCAGGTGTGGCCCAAAAACCAAAAAACAAACAGACAAAAACAAAAAGCATAAATGTATGGTAAAATAAAGGGCCGGAGAGATAGCATGGAGGTAGGGTGTTTGTCTTGCATGCAGAAGGACAGTAGTGATTTCAGAGTATAGAGCCAGGAGTAGCCCCTGAGCGCTGCCAGGTGTGCCGCGCTCTCCCCCTTCCCCCTAATGAAAAGAGTTGAGTTTTGGTGTAATCTTGAGCTTAAAATCAAAATGTGGGGCCGGGTGGTGGCGCTGGAGGCAAGGTGCCTGTCTTGTCTGCGCTAGCCTAGGAACGGACGAACGGACCGCGGTTTGATCCCCTGGTTTCCCATATGGTCCCCAAGCCAGGAGCGATTTCTGAGCGCATAGACAGGAGTAATCCCTGAGCGTCACTGGGTGTGGCCCAAAAAACAAAAACAAAAAATCAAGATGTAAGGTGTGCCAGAGAGATAACATGGAGGTAAGGTGTTTGCTTTGCATGCAGAAGGATAGTGGTTCGAATTCTAGCATCCCATGTTGTGTCCTCTGAGCCTGCCAGGAGTAACCCATGAGCACTGCCGGGTGTGACCCAAAAACAAACAAATCAAGATGTAAGGTGTTTAACATTTCTTGTTTTTCTCTCCTATATCATTGCAGGCATTATGTCGGGCAGAAGATGAAGAAGATATTCGTGCAGCCACCCAGGCCAAAGCTGAACAAGTGGCTGAGCTTGCAGAATTCAATGAGAATGAAGGGTTTCCTTCTGGTGAGGGAGAGGAGACCAGTCGGCCTGAGGATGAAGAGATGTCCCGTGCTGAACAGGAAATTGCTGCCCTTGTAGAACAGGTTAATGTTGGCTCCATAGTTTCCTTCCCAGCCCCTTTTTTGTTTTGTTTTGTTTTGGGGTCATACCCGGCAGCGCTCAGGGGCTACTCCTGGCTATATGCTCAGAAATCGCCCCCGGCAGGCTTGGGGGACCATGTGGGATGTCGGGATTTGAGCCACCTTCCTTCTGCATGAAGGTAAAGGCCTTACTGCTGTGCTATCTCTCTAGCCCTTCCCATAGTTTCTTGCTGTAGACTCCGACCCCTCTATTTTTCATGGTGATAATTGATGAAAATAAGGGGTAATGGGTACAGGACACAAATTTCCTGTTTGTCATTTAACTCTGTTTATCATTTAACTCTTCCCTACAGCTAACCCCAATTGAACGCTATGCCATGAAATTCTTGGAAGCCTCACTGGAAGAGGTGAGCCGAGAGGAGCTCAAGCAGGCAGAAGTGAGTATATCTAGGGGATGGAAATACAGTGGGAAGCTGCTGCTTTCTGTTCTCTCCCGACTCTGCTTGCTGCTTCTGACCACCTATGGACTCTCGTTGGTAGGAGCAAGTGGAAGCTGCCCGAAAGGACCTGGACCAAGCCAAGGAAGAGGTGTTCCGCCTACCCCAAGAGGAAGAGGAGGGGTCAGGGGCTGGGGATGAGGTTTCCAGCGGGACTGGTGGAAGCAGTCACCGACGTAGTAAGAAGGCCAAGGCCCCCGAAAGACCAGGAACTCGCGTCAGTGAACGTCTTCGTGGAGCCCGGGCTGAGACTCAGGGGGCAAACCACACTCCTGTCACATCTACCCATCATGCCCACAGCACCTCCATGCCCTCTCGCTGCAGCCCTGCTAGGGAACGAATTCCCCGACCAACACCTAGGCCTCGACCCACTCCAGCTCCAGCTCCTGCTGCAATTCCTGCCCCAACTCCTGTCCCTGCTCCAATTCCCATTTCTGCCCCCAATCCGATAACTATGCTTCCTATCCATATCTTGCCTTCTCCCCCTCTTCCTTCACAGATTCTTCCCTCTTGTTCTTCTGCTTGTACCCCTCCTCCTGCCTGTACCCCTCCACCAGCTCATACTCCACCTCCAACCCAAACCTCTCTCTTAACCCCTTCTTCCCCTCTCCTGCTTGGTTTATCTTCTGTACCTATCTCTCCCCCAGTCACCAATCTCCCCTTAGGCTTGGAGCCTGAGGCAGAGCAGTGTGTGCAAGCCCTGGCATCTACTGAGTCACTGGTTGATACTGCCAGTTCTGAGTCCTCCGCTCTTATGCTCGTGCCCCCTAAGGATCTGTTGCCAGTTGCTGATGAGATCCTACCTATGTCAGAGAAGAACCTTTCTCTCACCTTTTCTGCAGCTAGCCCAACCCTGGAGTCTAGCAGTGTCCCCAACGGTCAAGAGCAGGAGGTACCAGAGCCTGCTGAGGGAACTGTCCTCCAAGTGCTGCCTGATGGTGAGGAGATGCCCAAATGTCAGAGTGAGAGCAATGGGCTGGAACTCCCACCTTTGGTAGCATGTGCTGAACAACTTCAGGAGCCATTGGAGGCTGACAAGAAAGCAGAAGAGCAGGTAGAGGCCCAGACCCCTTCCTCGAGCCCAGAGAAACCACAGGAACTTGCTTCAGCTGAGGTCCCAGCTGTATCAACCTCATCCTCAGCCACCTCTTCACCTGAGGGTCCTTCACCTGTCCGGCCCCCTCGGCGTCGCACCAGTGCTGATGTAGAAATTCGGGGCCAGGGGTCCGGTCGACCAGGGCAGCCTCCAGGTCCTAAAGTGCTTCGTAAGCTCCCAGGACGACTAGTGACTGTGGTAGAGGAAAAGGAACTGGTGAGGAGACGGAGACATCAGCGGGGAGCTGCCAGCACCCTAGTGCCTGGAGTCTCAGAGACTGTTGCCAGCCCAGGAAGCCCATCTACCCATAGCATGTCGGGGACCGAATCCTCACCCCCCACCAGTGGGCCCTGTGAAGCTACTCCCTCATCTACCTTGCCCACCCCAACCCAGCAACCCTTCATAGCTCGACGCCACATTGCGCTGGGGGTGACTGATGGGTGCAGTCCGGAAAATGGAGAAGGGGCATTGCTTGCCATTACTCCTCCTGCTGTGAAACGTAGGAGGGGGAGGCCCCCCAAGAAGAACAGGTCACCAGCTGATGCTGGGCGTGGGGTGGATGAGGGCCCACCTTCCACCTCTAAGGGAAAAACCAACGGGGCTGATCCAGCTTCTGGGGCTGAGACCCTTCCTGTTGCAGACCCTGTCCTGGAACCCCAGCTTATTTCTGGGCCCCAGCCAATTCATAGACCCGAGCCCATCATTCTATCACCTGTGGAGAAAAAAAGGCGCGGTCGGCCCCCTAAGGCACGAGACTTGCCCATTCCTGGGATGGTTTCATCACCAGGGGATGGCAGCTTAGAGAGCCGGACACAGCCACTCCCGGTGCCACCACTCCTAGCCTGTCCCACTGCTACTGTCGCCAACACTGTCACCACTCTCGCCATTTCAACATCCCCACCCAAGCGGAAGAGGGGCCGGCCTCCCAAGAATCCGCCGTCACCTCGGCCCAGCCAGCTCCCTCTCTTGGACCGTGACAGCTCTTCTGCCCTGGAGAGCTGTGGAATAGGGAGGAGGCGGCAACCCCAGGGCCAGGGGGAGAGTGAGGGTAGTTCCTCTGATGAGGATGGAAGCCGCCCTCTCACCCGCCTGGCCCGCTTACGGCTTGAAGCTGAGGGTATGCGGGGACGGAAGAGCGAAGGGTCCGTGGGGGTGGCTGTCATTCAGGATGACTTGGATTTAGCAGAGAGTGGGCCAGCTGGGTTAGAATTGACACCTCCTGTGGCTTCACTGGCTCCAAAACTGCGCTCCACCCGGCTGCGTCCGGGGTCTCTAGTTCCCCCGCTAGAGACTGAGAAGGTGCCTCGCAAACGGGCTGGGGCCCCAGTTGGGGGAGGAACTGGGCTGGCAAAGCGAGGTCGTCAGCAACCCCCTAGTCCTCTACCACCTGAGGGCTCAGTAGAGGAGTCTGAGGCCGAAGCCTCAGGTGAGGATGAGGAGGGAGACGGAATCCCACGTCGCCGCTCTGGCTCCCGCCGCCTTGGTGGGGCCATCAACCAAGGGGACCAGCGCGTTCTGCGCAGCAGTGCCCCACCCCAACTGACTGGCCCTACAATTAGTCACAGAGGCCGTAAGGCCAAGACGTGAGTGCGCTGCCCTTCCACTTAGGCTTTCTGCCATGGTCCCTCTCCTTCCACAACCAGACCTGACTCTGTTAACCACTACTTGAAGTCTTGGGGGGAAAGCCTCCAGGAAGATATAGGGGCCTTCCCCTTCTTTCCACCAAAGTAGGGGTAGGCAACTGGTTGTCATGGAAATGGGGCTCTTCACATTTCCCCTTCCCTTCCACCCCACATGGCTGGGCAGTGTTAAGGGTGGCAAGATAGTCTGTCCCCACCCCCTTGTACTTGATTCCCCAGCATCTTTCATAGCCCCCCACCCTTAGGGGAAGGGGGAGGGGCGTCTACAATGAGTTTTTTCTTTTTTTCTTTTTTTTTTTTTTTAAGAAGAAAATAATAAACTTAGTTTCTGTATGAGCATCCGCGTAAGGAGGCTTCTGATTTTCTGGTCTGGTGGAGGGCTGGGTGGGAACTTTGGGCATTTTTCTCCTCCCTCTTGCTCTTCCAAAGATCCTACTACCTGCTCTCTAACCCAAAGTTAATATGTCTTTGAAGAGGCAGCAAGCTCAGCCCAAGAGGGAATTGGCAACCTCTGCCCCTGGTAGGGTTCCTTTCCTTAAGTTGGTTTTAAGTTAAATATTTTTCCTCTCCCATTCACTCAATTCCTGGTCTTTTCCTTAGAACTGCCTCTGATGCCTCTAGCTTTTCCCACCTTTTGTCCTTGCACTTTCACTCCTTTTCCAGAAGCAGGCATCTCACCTCCAGTTAATCCATCCTTTGCCTTCCACTTTCATTCCTCCATCTAGCCAAACTGGTTTGAGTTAGCCACACCCCTTTCCAAGCTCCTGAGGTTTTCTGGAGCTGGCAGGCTACCAACCCCTCCCCTGGGCTTGGCTTGGAGCCCAGTGTCCGCTCCATCTCCACCCAAGCCAAATCAAACCTGAGACAGGAGCCGAAACTCACAGTCCCTCAAGGCTATCGGCAGGTAAGAGCCCCTGTTCATTTTACTTTTTTTTTTTTTAGCTCAACTTACTTGAATCTGTTCTTCCTCTGATGACTGCCTCATCTGAGTTCTTTCCTCGTGTTCAGCAGCTTTATGACACTATTCTTTCCTCTGCTTATCTTGCCTATTTTTTAAAGCTCCTATTAAGATTTTGTTGTGTTTGGAGAGCAGCAGATTTTATTCTGTTTAGGATTATGGGAATGATTGGAGGTTGATGAGAATAGAAATAGAACTCAGAACTTGAAAAATAGGGAGATGGGAGATGAAATGATTAAGGCATCATTATGGAGGTTTCTGTGAGTAATGACATTCAGACTAAGTTAATCAGTTGTGTGGTCTGGATTAAAGTGAAAAGGACATGGCATGGAGTGTAGGAGACCCCAACTCAAGTACTTTCCCCTTTTTTGGGGGGGGGGGACCACACCTGGCAGTGCTCGGGTTTTTCCTGGGTCTACACTCAGGAGTTAGTCCTATTTGGTGCTCGGGATCAACCACAAGGGCTGCAGAGGATTGAATCTGGGTCAAAAGCATGCAAGGTAAATGCTTTACCCACTAGAATATCACTCTGGCCCCAAGTAAAGGCCTTTCTGTGGTTTTCTAGTTATAAGGAAAACGAATGGGGGCCAGGCGGTGCCTGCGCTAACCTAGGACGGACCGCGGTTCAATTCCCTGGTTCCCCATATGGTCCCCCGTGCCTGCCAGGAGCAACTTCTGAGTGAATAGCCAGGAGTAACCCCTGAGCATCACAGGGTGTGGCCCCCCCCCCAAAAAAAAAAGAAAACTAATAGATACAGTTTTCTTTCTCCATCCCCAGAATGCTATTTTCTTATGAAATGACTACTTTGGAATGGGGTATAGGATCTAGAGTGCTAGTCCATGATTTTTTTTTATTTAGTATTTAGCATGGCCCTTGGAAATACAGTTTAAAATCATTCATATGGATAGTCTTCAGATTCCCAACAGCCTTTGAGATTATATTTCTCCTGTTTTTAGTCTGCCCCTTATATTTTGCTTTTCCCCACTTGCCAAAAATAGTCATATAGACCATATTGTATTCATACTAACTTTCCTTTCTAAAGATTTGAAATCTTGGGCTGAGGGAGAAAGAGTCTAACTTCACACTTAACATCTTGATCTCTGAGTCACTTGGTAAATTCTCCAGTAAGTCAACATTCCTGAGGAGTTGTGCTAGGCATGGTCAGAGAAAGGGGTGGAGTCTCTGAGCAAGGCAGGTCAAGGGCTCAGTTGGGCTTACAGGTTCCTTGACTATATCGCCCACAGGTGATGGAGGACGAGGAGAAGGCAGTGGAGAGCTTGGTGTGCAAAACGGAAGCTTCTCATTCTCCATCCCCCATCCGTTGCTGCTGGTTCCGCCTCCGCTACTTGGCAGCTACTAGCATTATCTGTGGCTGCTCTTGCCTGGGAGTTGTGGCCCTTGTTTTTGCCATCAAGGTGAGGAATATCATTCCTATGGGAGCAGGAGGTAGGGTGGGTACAGTAAGGCAGTTGGTTTTGTGCTATCTAAATTATCTACATAGTACCTGGCTGAACATAGCTCTGGGCCTGGTGCCAGAAAAAAGATATGGTTCCTGCTGATAGAGTATCCAGTTTATTCAGACAGCTGTGAAAAATAGATTTTAATAGAATGAATGCAGCTTAGCGGTGTTATGATAGAAGCACATTTTTTCACGGGCCAGAGAATAAATGAGATTTTATGTGTGTGTGTGTGTGTGTGTGTGTATATATGTATATATATATAGTGAATATTATATATACATTATATATATATATAATGAAGTAGGTGGCTGGAGTAACTAAAAGTGAGAGAAAAGAGGAAAAAACTAAGACAGAAAGATAAAGGAACAGAAAAAGCAGCAGTATACAGAACTGGCAGCGAGTGAAAATTAGAAATCAAGGGCCAGGGATATAACTCAGCAGCAGAGCATTTACCTTGCATTATGAGTCCTGGGTTTGATCCCTGGCACTGCAAAGAAAAATAAAAATAAAAACCCAAGTTTATATGAATCTCCATAGCTGTGGAATTTCAACTTTATCTTGAAAGTTTATCATTCGAAATCTTCAGAGGAAGATATTTTGCTGGGTGGCCTCATCAGACTTGTGCTTTAGTAAGATCCACTCTCAAGGCCCACATGAAGGATGAATTTGAAGATCATTGCCTTCAAGACAAGGCAATGAGCAGTGATGAGAGCAGTCTCTAGAAGTCTGAAGTGTGAGGGTTTTGAGACAGTTTCCTCTTTTTAAAATATCTAATAGGGGGCCCGGGAAATAGCATGGAGGTAAGGCATTTACCTTTCATGCAAAAGGTCATCGGTTCGAATCCCGGTGTCCTATATGGTCCCCCGTGCCTGCCAGGAGCAATTTCTGAGCATGGAGCCAGGAGTAACCCCTGAGCACTGCCGGATGTGACCCCAAAACAAAACAAAATTTAAAAAAAAATTGTATTTATATCATGAGAATTCTGGGTTTCATGTGAGCAGATTCATAAGAATCCTTAATAATGAGAAAGGCCTGTTAAGACTAATGAGAATGGTATGCTTGTTGAAGGTGAAGGGTAGGGATAAAATATTCCAGATTACTCATTGTTTCTTGCTAGGGATCCCAAATTTTGAATGAAGTTAGATGAGTAGATAAGCATGGGAAATTAAAAGATTGAAAAGGGATTTCTTTTGGGCCAGGCTCTACTAAGTCAGGCTAAAGCTTAGTAGAGTGTTTACTTCATTTTTATGAACCTCTGGCATAAAAAAAAAAAAGAAAACTTCTATGTAATCTTGTGAGCTGAGGCCATTCTGAAAGGCTGGTTGAGGTACCATAATTTCCAGTTGTGGCTGAGCAATAGATAAATGGAGGTTAAAGATTTGAGAATAAATAAGGTTTTGAGTCATGACTGGGATGGAGGAGTGGAATGGGACAACGGGCACTTTGGGCCAGAAGCAGGGGGAAAACCTAACCAAAAACCTGCCTCCACAGGCGGAAGAGCGGCATAAGGCAGGCCGATCCGAGGAGGCAGTGCAGTGGGGGGTCCGGGCCCGGAGGCTCATACTGGCCAGCTTTGTCATCTGGCTTACGGTCCTCATTCTAGTTCCCCTGCTGCTGTGGCTGCTCTCCTACGCCATCGCCCAGGCTGAATGACCCTGGGTGGCCTCTGCTGAGAGTCAGCTAAGACCTGGATTCTGCAGTGTGGAATTGCTATAGGGTCTGGTGCCAGCAGTGTTCTTTCCTGGTTGGAAGGATGTTGCCTCCTAAAGGGCTTTGGACAAGAACTTCTAGCTCTTTATAAGAGGAAACAGAGCTGAGACTGATGAGGGGAAAGTCAACTTGCTCTGTTCTTTCAGTGCCCACCACCTCTCTGCCACTCAGCTCTTACTCCATCTTTGGATCTCTATTCAGACATGGGGTTGAAGACCAGACCAACTTTTATTAGAATCTGTTTTGTAATAAAGACCTTTTTTAGTGGTGAAATGCTCCTGTCTAATTGTTCTTCCCCTGTTTTCCCCCCGGGTCCTTGATAAGAGCCAGACTTGTTTACATATTTGAGTAGATTTGCCTTCCTACTTAGTTGAGAGTTCCAAGAGAAGGAAAATCTTTCGTTTCTGTATTTTTATTCTAGGAGTTTTCCTTCTTTGGAAAGTCTCCAGCTTCTCCCTTACACATCAATGAAGATCTGAAGACAGAGAGGAACAGTAATAACAGCTACTAAAAAAATAATGATAATTACAGCTACTATTTCTTACCTTATAACTTATGGTTGAGATATCAGGCACAGATTTTACCCGAAGTCAGCAGTAAAGTGTCAGTTGAGATTAAACTCAGATATCCTGGATCCAGAGACGAAACGGCTGTAAAGATTGTATTACAGCAACAGGCTTCTCTATGTGGGTTGTAAATCATAGGATTACATGATGACACAGATTGTTGAACCCTGTTTGTTGGTGCTCAGGGTCACTACCAGTGCTGCTTCCAGTCCATACTGTGGTGGGTGTCGAGCCAGGGTTGGCTGCATGCAAAGCCTTAACCCCCATCACACACACTGTCCCATGGTAGTTGGTTTTCTTTGGGTTTTTGTTTTTTGATTTTTGGCTGGGGGTATTGGTTTTTGGGCCACATCCGACTGTGCTCAGGGTTTACTTCTGGATCTGCGTTCAGGGACTGTTGTATTAATTATAAAGTCCTAGTGTTGGTGAGGCCTCTGTCAGCTCAGCCTAGTTCTGTAGTTAGGCTCATTTTATGGTGCTGGGAATCAAACCCAGGTTGAATGTGCAAGGCAAGCTCTTTAATTGTTGTACTGTATCTTCAGCCTATAGCTAAATAAAGCAAACATCTATAAAAAAAAAAAAACACTACTCGTGCTTGCTACAGCAGCACATATATTAAAATTGGAACAATACAGAAAAGATTAGCATGGCCCTTGTGCAGGATGACACAAATTCGTGAAGCATTCCATATTTAAAAAAGTAAACACCAATCAAGAAATTGAATATTTTCTTACCATATTCAAAAGACTGAACCCATCCCAATCACTATTCTCCTTTCTTCCTTTAGTTAACTACCATTCTTCAAAATGTTTTGGTTTAGCGAGTATTTGGACATTAGATACAGAATCATATTTTTACTAAGTTTTACTTACCATTCTGAGGTGACCTAATATATGACTTAGTTTTTATTTTTGTATGGTATTTTATTATATAAATATACCGCAATTGGTCCATTTTCTGTTGATGCACTTAGGTGTTTGCAGTTTTGGGATATTATAAAGAATCATGCTGCTATGGTCAGCCTTGTACACATCTCTTATATTACATGTGCCTTGGGGACGAAATCCTTCCTTTCACAGTACAGAAACGGCAAATCATGCAAAGCAGTTATATGCACATTAAAGAGAGGTTAAAGAGGAAGAACTTGATGAATGTCTTCAATGTCTTAGTGTGCCAAAAGAAAAAAATGAAGATAATTCATTGTTGGTTCCTGAGTTAGCATTAACTATGGGTAAAAAGCATTGTATAGGGCAGTAGTTTTTCAAGTTGGCTTCACATTGAATCATTAGGGGACCTGAACTGAGATGTGGCTTAGCAAGTAGAGTACTTGTTTTGCATGCATGAGGTCCTTAGATAGAGTTAATACCCAGTACTGCCCCACCCCCAAAAAACCCAAACAACAGAAATACTACCTATGATATAACTGAGAAGATGTTCTCTGCTTGAAGACTAATCAATCAGGAGGCATGATGGTTGAAAAAGCTCCATCGGATCAGGGATTACTCATCTCTGTGCTCAGAAATTACCCTTGTCAAGCTTGGAGGACCATATGGGTTGTCAGGAATTCAATCCAGGTTGGTCACATGCAAGGCAAATGCCATACTCTGTCCAGTTGAGAAAACTTTTTTT
>PVKC010033205.1:0-14047 GCA_004027635.1 Crocidura indochinensis
AATTTATAAATATAATACATATAAATTATATATAAATATATGTAAATTTATATATAATATATAAAAATCCATTTATTACTATATTATATTATATAATATATTATTATGAATATTATATATTCTATTATTATATACATAATATACTATAATTAAATATTATATATTCTATACAGTATTATATATTATGATATATATTAGTTATATTAATCAAAGTATATAAGTGTTTCTGTAACTGCTTGTGTAAAATTATATTAATTAAAGGATTAATTATATTAATATAATATAGTTATATTATAATATAATGTAGTTATAACATAATATAGTTATAAAAATCAAAGTATTTCTATAAGTGCTTCTGTAAAAATTTATCTGTGAGGTCAAGAGAAAAATTAAAGAGATAGAAGATATATGAGTTTGAGTGATCCTGCTACTGCCAACAGTTCCAGGGTCCTCTTGCTCACCTCCTACAATGCCTGATTAGTCAATATAGTTCGTTCTTAAAAATTAAATGCTCACGGGGCCCAGGAGATAGCATGGAGGTAAGGCGTTTGCCTTTCATGCAGAAGGTCATCGGTTCAAATCCCGGTGCCCCATATGGTCCCCCGTGCTTGCCAGGAGCAATTTCTGAGCATGGAGCCAGGAGTAACCCCTGAGCACTGCCGGGTGTGACCCAAAAACCAAAAAAAAAAAAAAAAATTAAATGCTCAGGTATGAATTACTGGACTAGGTATCACCAGGCTCTGGGGAGCTCCTGGGAACTTCCCATGAAAATACACTGTGCCTAAGTCATTCTGTGGGTTAGTTTTAATTTAGGGGGATACAACACCAGATAGCAAGGTATTGCATTTATATTTATAATAATTTGTATTTGGGCCCCTGAAGTGGTGATCAGGAGGACCTAGGTCTTCTGGCAATTCTTGACCAGTCCTACACTGTGGTTCAATACAAAGGCTCATGGATGGATGCTGCTAAGCTCTAAGTCTAAGGTGTTGGGGATTTCTTGGGCTACGCTTAAGATTCTTGGGGCATCACAATCATGCTGAGGGTATTTAAAGTCCTTCTAAGGCTTCATCAGATGATTCTGGGAGGACCATGTGATGCTGAGGATCAAACAGGTTTGGCTACAGGTAAGGAATGTATATTAACTCCTATACCATCATTCTAGTTCCTATATTATAATTTTATTTAGACTCATATTTTTATGCTTTTGTCATGCCTTTTGGTTTACTTCTTGAAAGTAACTATTAAATGTCCATTAAATATTATTTTTTAATATTTTACAGTCAGTATTCATAGTTAATTACTCTTTTCATTGCTCTTTTATATATCCTGAAGTAACTTGCCTTAATCTGGGATACATTTTTTTATGCCCAGTTAGACATTTATTATCCCTTATTATCCCAGCTGTTATCCCTCACTTCTGGTGATAATTGGTCTTGTCATGCAGGCCTAATAGTTCAAAGCTTGGACTAGTGTTCTAGAGGAAGAGACCACATCTTGTAGTATTTGAAGGCCACCAGGGCTATTTCTGGCAGTTCTTGGGTAAGCACTGTTGTGCCATGAATTTAATTTGGTGCCTCAAACATGCAAGGCATGTTCTCTAGCCCTTTTTGCTATCTCCTCCAATTCTAGCTTTTCTTTTTTAATTATATTTAATTTTAAGTGAGGGTTTGTTAGAATAAATACCACTAATTTTGGCTGATCTGAACTATGGACAAATGGCAAACTTTACCACCATAGATTTGAATTTTTATCATAATTTAGGTAACATGGTTATACTAATGTTAATATTTATGGTTTTTGCTATATAAAAGGTACTGTACAGCATCAATCCCAAAGTATACAACACACACTACCACTGTTCTTATGTCTCTTATCTCCTCCCCATTTTTCCCCTTATTGAAGGATGATCTCATATTTGTAATCAAAGAAAAATATTTGGTCATCACTTGATAATATCTATACCTGTATTTTTTTTTTGTGGTTTTTGAGTCACACCTGGCAGTGCTCAGGAGTTACCCCTGGCTCCATGCTCAGAAATTGCTCCTGGCAGGCACGGGGGACCATATGGGATGCCGGAATTCAAACCAATGACCTTCTGCATGAAAGGCAAACGCCTTACCTCCATGCTATCTTTCTGGCCCCTATACATATATTTTTATACATATTACACACGAGTGAAGCCATTCAGTATTTTTATTTATCTCTGACTTTTTTCTCTAATTCCATCCAAGATGGAGAAAAATACAAAATTTTGCCTTTTATAGCTTTATAATATTCCATTATGCTTGTATGCCACAACTTATCTTGGCATTAAACATTTGGGTTGTTTACATATCCAACTTATTATCCTTAGTGGTACAATTGTCTTAGGTACCCATATACCTTTTAAAACTAATGTGTTTTTGTTTGCTTTTGGGTAGATGCCACAAAACAAAATTTCTGGTTCTTATGAAAACCAGGTCTTTATGAAGAAATCTTCATATTATTTCTTAGTAGTGGAATCAGATGAAATTCCCACCAATATTCATGAGGATTTCTTTTTAATCCTATACCACAAATATTGATTGTTTCTAGTCCTTTTAATTTATTTAAAAAAGTTAAATAACCACAAGATACAGGGTTAAAAGGTTGCTGATAGTTGTTTTCATCATACAATGCTCCAACACCTATCTCTTCACCACTGTTTCAAGTCTTATGATTTATTACCACTATCACTGGTGAAATAAGATCTCATTGTAGTAATTTTGAGTTTAATTTTCATGATATTAGGTGTTGTTGAATCCTATACAGGCCATCGATGTGTTCTCTGGGGAAATATTTTCCCCCATTTTTTGTTATTTATGTGCTTGTTATGTATCTTTGAGATTGGATCCTATCTTATGTATTGTCTGAAAATATTTGCTCCTATTCAGTAAGATTTTTTATTTTAGTCATAATTTATTTCCCACTTCAGAAGCTTTATAGTTTGATGCGATGTCATTCATTTACTTTTGATTTTACTTTATATGACATTGCAGTTGAATATTTGAAGGCACATAATGAAAAGTTATTACCATGTACTCCTCAGGTATGGCTTCAAAACATCTTTAGGGTCTTGAATCCATTTTAATTGACTTGATATATATACATATATATGTATATACATATAAATATACAGGTTTGAGAATGTTATTGGAATTTTGGTGATAATTGCATTGAATCTGTATAATTTGTTGGTTTGGATGGTACTTTTGAAAATGTTGGCTCTTTCAATCCATGAACATGGGATACATTTAAAAATTTTTTTAATTTAAAATTTTATTGATTATTATTTTTTAATCTTTATTTAAGCACAATGATTACAAACATGTGTGTAGTTGGGTTTTAGTTACAAAAAAAGATCACTCCCTTCACCAGTGCAGCATTCCCACGACCAATGTCCTCCATTTCCATCTTTCTCCACCTCTTGCCTGTATTCAAAACAGGCATTCTCTTTCTCTCACTCACTGCCATTGTCATGATAGTTATTGGTATAGTTATTTCTCTAACTACCTCACCACTCTTTGTGGTAAGCTTCATATCATGTACCAGTTCTTCTAGACCTCATCTCAATTGTTTCTGGGTATTATTATAATAATGTCTTTTATCTTTTCTTAAAACCCATATATGAGAAAGACTGTTCTGTGTCTATCTCTCTACCTCTGATTTATTCAACTCAACATAATAGTTTCCACATCCATCCATGAATAGGAAAATTTCATGACTTCATTTTTCTGACAGTTGCATAGTATTCCATTGTGCCTATGTATCACATATTCTTTAGCCACTCAAACAATCTGGATTGTTTCAGATTATGGCTATTATAAATAGCACTGCAATGAATATAGGTGTGCAGAAGGGATTTTTGTGTTGTTTTTGTGCTCCTAGGGTATATATCTAGGAATGGTATAGCTGGATCATATTGGAGCTCAATTTCCAGTTTTTTGAGGAATTTCCATATTGTTTTCCATAAACAGCAGTGAATGAGAGTTCCTTTCTCTCCAAATCCCCCAGGTACTGATTGTTCTTGTTCTTTGTGATGTATGCCAGTCTCTGTGGCATGAGGTGGTACCTCATTGTTGTTTTGATTTGCATCTCAAATCAATGTGGAGCATTTTTCATGTGCCTTTTGGTCATTTGTATTTCTTCTTTGAGACAGTGTTCATTTCTTCTCCCCATTTTTTGATGGGACTACATGGTTTTTCTTGTTAAGTTCTGTCAGTGTCTTGTATATTTTTGGTTATTAGCCCCTTATCTGATAGGTATTAAGTGAATAGTTTCTTCCATTTTGTGGGTGGCTTTTGTATCTTAGTCACTATTTCCTTTGAGTTGCAGAAGTTTATCAGCTTATTATAGTCCTATCTGTTTATCTTTGCTTTCGACTTGTTTGAGAGTGTTATTTCCTCCTTGAAGATGCCTTTAGTTTCAATGTCCTTGTGTTTGACCTACATGTTATTCTATATATTTTATGGTTTCAGGCCTGATACCAACGTCTTTAATCCATTTGGATTTTACCTTTGTGTATGGTGTTAGATGAGCTCCGAGTTTGCTTTTTGTAGTTGTCCAAGCACCACTTGTTGAAGAAGTTTTCCTTGTTTTATTTTGCATATCATACCCCTTTATCAAAGATTAATTTATTGTAAGTCTAGAAACATTCTCTGAATGTTCTTTTCTATTTCTAATCCATTGATTCCAATGGAATCTTTTATTCCATTGATCTGAGGGTCTGTCTTTAGTCCAATATCATGCTGTTCTAATAATCATTGCTTTGTAGTACAACTTAAAGTTGGGAAAAGTGATGCCTCACATCTTCTTTTTACATAGGGTTGCTGTAGCTATTTTTGGGTGTCTATGTTGCAAATGAATTTCAGGAGTGTTTGATCCACTTCTTTGAGGAATGCCATGGGCATTATTAGAGGAATTGCATTTAATCCAGGGGTCTCAAACTCAATTTACCTGCAGGCCACAGGAGGCAAAGTCGTGGTGATCCTTGAGTGCAAAATCAGTAGTAAGCCTTGAACATTGGGGGGTGTGACTCAAACAACTAAAACAAAACAAAACAAAACAAAACAAAAAAGATTCCTCTAGGGCAGGGCCACAAAATGTTGTAAGGAGGGCCATTTGTGGCCCACCAGTCGCAAGTTTGAGACCCCTGATTTAATCTGTACAAAGCTTTTGGGGAGTATTAACATTTTAATGATGTTAATACTCACAATCCATGAACAGAGCATGTGTCTCCATTTCCTGTGTCCTCTTTTATTTCTTGAAGAATTATTTTGTAGTTTTCTTTGTATAGGTCCTTCATATCTTTAGTAAGATTGACTCCAAGGTATTTGAGTTTGTGTGGCACTAATGTGGATGTGATTTTTTAAAATTTAAACTTCTCTATCATTATTGTTGTATTAGAAGGCCATTGTTTTTTCGTGTTAATTTTGTAGCCTGCCACGTTGTTATATGAATCTATTTTATCTAGAAGCTTTTTGGTAGGGTATTGAGGATTTTCTAAATATAGTAGCATGTCATCTGTAAACAGTGAAATCTTGACTTTTTCTTTCCTATCTGGATGCCCTTGATATCTTTTTCTTGTCTAATTACTATGGCAAGAACTTCCAGTACTATGTTGACTAAGTGTAGTGAGAGGAGGAAGTCTTGTCTTGTACCAGATTTTAGAGAAAAGGCTTTTAGTTTATCTCCATTAAGAATAATATTTGCCACTGGCTTGTGGTAGATGACCTTGACTATATTGAGAAAAGTTCCTTCCATTCCCATCTTGTTGAGAGATTTTATCATGAAAGGGTGTTGGACTTTATCGATTGCTTCTCAGCATCTATTGTATGATCATGTTTTTTCTTTTCTTTTTGTTTATGTGGTGTATTATGTTGATTGATTTATGTATGTTAAACCATCCTTGCATTCCTGCAATGAAACCTACTTGGTCATGGTGTATGATCTTCTTGATGAGGTGTTGGATCATATTTGCCAGGATTTTTTTGAGGATCTTTGCATCTGGGTTCATCAGGGATATTGGTCTGTAGTTTTATTTTATTTCATTTTATTTTATTTCTTTTATTGCAGCATATCTGTTTGGTTTTGGTATCAAGATGATGTTAGTTTCATAAAAACTAATTGATAATGTTTCTGTTTTCTTCGTTTTCCTGAAAGATCCTGAAAAGGATTGGTAGTAGTTCCTCTTGAAAGGTTTGCAAGAATTCATTAGTGAATCCATCTGGTCTGAACTTTTGTTTTGGGGAAGACTTTTGATTACCACTTTAATTTTTTAATAGTGATGGGTCTGTTTAGATATGCTAGAGCATCCTGATTGAACTGTTATAAGAGTCCAAGAATTTATCCATTTCTTCCAGGTTCTCATGTTTTCTGGGATAGCTTTTCAACGTAGTCTCCGACTATCCTTTGAATTTCTGTATTAACTGTACTATCTATCCCTTTTCATTTCAATTCTGGTTTATTAAGTTTCTCTATTCATTTTGTGAGTTTTGCTTGTGGTTTATCAATCTTGTTTATTTTTTCAAAAAGCCAATTTTTGCTTTTGTTGATTTTTCAGATTATGTTTTGGATTTCTACTTCATTGATTTCTGCTCTAAGCCTTGTTATTTACTTTTACCTACCTATTTTTTGTTTCTTTTGTTGATCATTTTATAATTTTATAAGCTTTGTCTTTAAGTTATTTATGTAGGCTCCTTTTTCCTTCCATATGTGTGCTTGCAAAGCTATAAATTTTCCTCTTAGTACTGCTTTTGCTCTATCCCACAAATTCTGGTTAATCCGTGTCTTCATTTGCATTTTTCAGGAATCATTTCTTTCCTTTTTGATTTCATCTCTGACACACAGTAGTGAGATTTTTCATTTCCAAATGTTAGAGATTGTCTTTTGTGTCCCTTTGTAGTTCACATCTAATTTTAGTGCATTGTGATCTGAAAATCTAGTCTGTACAATTTCTATCCTCTTGATTTTATGGAGGTATGTTTTATGGGCCAGAATATTATCTGTCCTTGAGAATGACTCAGAACATGGTATTTTTTTTTTTAACAATTCCCGTTTTCCTACTTTTCAATAATGCCATTTTTTCAATGTCTTTCACCTCCTTTGTAAAGTTGATTTCTAAGTATTTTATGTTTTTCTACATTTTTTGTTTTATTTTGTTTTATTTATTTTGGGGGCAGGAGATCACACGTGTTAGCACTCAGGGCTTACTCATGCTTCTGCAGTCACATATCACTCTTGACGGGCCTCGAGGGACCTAGTGCGGTACCAAGAATAAAATAAAATCCGGCTGGTTGTATGCAAGGTAAGTAAATACTGCTTGTTATATTATTCTGTCTCTAAGAAACTTTTATTTCATATTACTTTGTAAAATTATTTTGGAGGTATTTTTTGACACCCTACTCTTCTTAGGGCTTACTCCTAGTTCTGTGCTCATAGATCAGTTCCAGAAATCAAACTCAGATTGACCACATACAAAGCATGTGCCTTACTCACTGTACTATATCTCTCCAGTTCCATGTTTTGAATACTTTTAAACACGTAGTTGTCTTTTAGAATCCCTTTTCTCTCTTAGACTATTTCATAAAAAGGTAACAAAATTTTGTGTTTCTTTTATATTTGCTACATTTGCAAATATTTTGCATTATTTTATTTTTATAAGAGTTTTAAAATGGATTTTAAGTAAATACTTAGTGTTGTATGTATATTATTATCATTATTTCATCTGAAAATAGTGATATGTTGGTTATTAAAGCAATGATTTACAAAACTATATTGAATAATGGTGGAGAAAGTATATCTCTGGCTGATCCCAGAAGGAATGGTTTCATATTTTCACCACTGACCATGTTGATTGCCGATTTATTGTATATGATCTTTAATATCTTGGGATAATTTTTACATACCTATTTTGTTGAGTGTTTTCATTTAAACACAAATGAAGATTGAAATGTGTATAATCTCTGCCTGTATTGCAATGATTATATAATGTTTTCTTTCTCTTTATAATAATGTATACTATGTTAATAGAACTTCATGTCTTGAACTATCCTTGCATTTCTGGAATGAATCCCAGTCAAGTATGGTGTGCGATTTTCTGATATATTATTGAATGTCTTAACTAAAATCTTTAATTTAATCATTGTAAGTTAAAAACTTGTTCATAATTGCTTCAGCCATCCTTCAATAGTTCATATTTCTCACCACTAACGTCCCAATTTCCCTCCTATTCCCCACCGCCTCCCTTCATTTTCTTCCTGCCTCTGTGACAGACATTTTTCTTTTCTCTCTCTCTCTCTCTCTCTCTCTCTCTCTCTCTCTCTCTCTTATTTCCTTTAGATACTGGTTTGCACTTTTATTACTGAAGGGGTTTGCTGGATTATTTTCTAAGATTTTTTTTGTTTGTTTTTGGGTCACACCCAAATTTACCTCTGGCAGACTCGGGGGACCATATGGGATGCTGTGATTCAAACCAATGACCTTCTGCATGAAAGGCAAATGCCTTACCTCCATGCTATTTCTCTGGCCCCATTTTCTAAGATTTTTTAGGACATTTTCCACCAATGTCTATAGGTATATGGTCCTGTAGCTTTCATTTTTAAAAATATCTTTGTATGCTGTGGGTATTATGGTAATGTTGGTTTTAATAGATGCTGTTATAAAGAATTCTGATTTTGTTGACATTTTGGAAAATCATGAAGATTTAGGTAGTAAGGCTTCTATAAAGAATTCATATAACTTTAATGAACCCACTTGGGTCTTAGATTTTAGAATTTTTTTTCTTCAATTAATTTTTAATTTTTTAATACTGTAATATAGCATTAGACAAATTGGGGAGCTTTTTAAATTACCATTTCAAATTTTTTACATACTACTGGTCTAAGTTTTTTACTTCTTTTTTCAATCTTCTGAAGTTGTATAATTCTTATAATGCATTAATTCCTTTTTTCAGAATTTATTTTCATGAGTCTAGGAGGGCTTGTATGTATGATTTAATCTTTTAAAGAAGCTTATTTTTCAGGATCAGAGAGAGAGCACAGTGATGAGGCATTTGCCTTGCATGCAGCGGATCCAGGACAAACCCCCATATGGTCCACTGAGCCAGGAGTGGTTTCTGAGGGCATAGCCAGGAGTAACCCCTGAGTGTTTCAGGGTGTGGCCAAAAAAGCAAAAGAAAAAAAAGCTATTTTCAATAGATTATTTAGATTATTTCTATATTCTTATATAGTTCTGTATCATCGATCCCATTCTAATTTTTGTATAAAGCACTGTGATTACAAAAATGTTTGTAGTTGGGTTTCAATTATCAAATGTACACCACCCTTCAACAGTGTAACTTTCTAGCCACAATTGTTCCTTATTTCCCTCTTCCTCATCCCCTGCTTTTTTTTTGAGACAGATATTCTATTTCTCACTTTCACTATCATTGTCATGGTAGTTGTTAGTGCATTTATTTCTCTCACCACTCTCACCACTCGTTGTGGGAAGATTCATATCATGGGCTGGTCCTTCTGGCTCTCATCTTTATTGTCTCTGGGTATAATTATTATTTTTTAAATAAACAGACCAATGAGGCTATTCTCTGTCCATCACTCTCCCTCTAACTCATTTATACAGCATAATAGTTTCCATGTTCATTCAGGTATAGGCAAATTGTATGACTTCATTTTCTTAACAGCTGCATAATATTCCATTGTGTAGATGTACTGCAATTGCTCTAGCCACTCATCTGTTGTTGGGCACCAGGGTTTTTTCCCATATTCTTACTATTGTAAATAGCATTGCAATGAACATAGAAATGCAGAGGACATTTTTGTATTGTGTTTTTGTATTTCTGTAGTAGTGGAATTGCTGGATCACAAGGGAGTTCAATTTCCAGTTTTTTGGAGGAATTTCCATATTTTTTCCAGAAAGGCTGGTCTAGATGACATTCCTACCATCTGTGAATGAGAATTGATTTCTTCACACTTTCATGCCAGCACTGATTGCTCTTGTGTTTTTTTTTTTGCCTTTTGTTTGTTTGTTTTGTGATGTGTGTCAGTCTCCATGGCATGAGATGATATCTTATTGTCATTTTGATTTGTATCTCCTTGATGGTTAGCAATGTGAAGCATTTTTTCATGTATCCTCTATCCATTTGTATTTCTTATTTGAGGAAATGTCTGTACATTTCTTTTCCACATTTTTTGATAGAGTTAGATGTTTTTTCATTGTAAATTCTGTGAATATCTTGTGTATTTTAGATATTAGGCCCATCTGATGGGTATTGAGTGAATAGTTTTTTTCCATTCTGTGGGTGGCCTTTTTATCCTACTCACTGTTTCCTTTGAAGCTTCTCAATTTAATGTATTCCTATTTGTTTATCTCTGCTTCCACTTGTTTGGCCAGTAGTGTTTAATCTTTCAAGATGCTTTTAGTATCAATGTCAAGAAGTGTTTTACCTATATTTTCTTCTATATACCTTATTGTTTTAGATTTGATAACAAGGTTTTTAATTTTGATTTGACCTTTGTTCATGGTGTCAGATTGATGTCTTAGTTGGCTTTTTTGCATGTAGCTGACCAGTCTTTCCAACACCACTTGTTAAAGAGGCTTTCCTTGCTCCATTTTGTGTTTATTGTCCTTTATCAAAGATTAATTAATTGTATGTTGGTAGGTCATTCTCTGAATGCCTCATTCTCTGTCTATTCCATTGATCTAATTTTTTTTTCCAATATCATGCTGTATTAATGACTCATACTTTGTAGTACAATTTAAAGTTGGGAAAAGATGCCTCCCATCTTTTTCAATCCTTCCTATATTTGGGCACTTATTGTTCCAAATTAATTTCAGGAGTATTTGATATACTTCTTTGAAGAATGTCATGGATATTCTTAAAGGGATTGCATTAAATCTGTACAATGCTTTAGGGAGTATTGCCAATTTCATGTTGTTATTCCTCCCAATTCATGACCAGGATATATATCTCCATTTCCTTGTGTCCTCTTTTATTTTTTGAAGCATTTTTAGTAGTTTTCTTTGTATAGGCCCATTACCTCTTTAGTTAAGTTGACTCCAATGTTTTTAAATTTCTGTTATACTATTGTGAATGGGATTGATTTTCTAATGTCTATTTATTCTCTATCATTATTTCTGTATAAAAAGGCTATTGATTTTTTGTGTTAATTTTGTAGCCTGCCACTTTGCTATATGAATCTATTATTTCTAGAAGCTTTTTTTTTTATAGTCTTTAGGATTTTCTAAATAAAGTATCATGTCATCTGCAACCAGAGAAAACTTGACTTATTTCTTTTCTATCTAGATGTCCTTGATACTTTTTACTTGACTAATTGTTAAGGCAAGCATGTCCAGTACTATTGTTGAGTAAAAGTGTCAGGGGCAGCCTTGTTTGTGCCATATTTTAGAGGAAAAGCTTTCAGTTTGTTTCTACTGATTATATTTGCCATGGTCTAGTGATAAATGGCCTTGACTATATTGAGAAAGTTCCTTCATTCCCATCTTGAGTGTTTTTATCATTGATATGAATGCTGATCTTTATCAATTTCTTTATCTATTGACATGATCATATGGCTTTTATTTTTCCTTTTGTTGACGTGGTGTATTACATTGATTGTGTTGCATATATTAAACCATCCTTGCATGTCTGTAATGAATCCTACTTGATCATGGTAGAAGGCCTTCTTGATAAAATGTTTGATCATATTGCTAGGATTTTATTGAGGGTGTTTGTATCTGTATTCATTGGAATTTTGGTTTGTAGTTCTCTTTTTTTGTGACATCTCTGTCTGCTTTTGGTATCAGGGTGATGTTAGCTTTGTATTTGGGAGTGTTTCTGTTTTCTCATTTTCCTGGAAGGATTGAGACTAGAACCTTTTTAAAGGTTTAAAAGAATTTATTAGTGAGTAATCTGTTCTAGTGAAGTGTTAATAATGTCATCAGCAGGGGCCCGGGAGATAGCATGGAGGTAAGGTGCTTGCCTTTCATGCAAAAGGTCATTGGTTCGAATCCCGGAGCCCCATATGGTCCCCCGTGCCTGCCAGGAGCAATTTCTGAGCATGGAGCCAGGAGTAACCCCTGAGCACTGCCGGGTGTGACCCAAAAACCAAAAAAAAAAAAATAATGTCATCAGCATTTTAATAAAAATTGCATTGAATTCTAATAATTTGAGTTGGATTATAATTATTGTAATTTTAATTACATTTATAATTTTAATCCATGAAGATGGTATAGCTATATTACTGGTGAAAAATAAATTCTTTTAATTATGATTCAGATTTATCATTGTATACATCTTTAACACTTTTAAACTTTATTGTTAAGTATTTTATATCTTGGCCGTGATTTTTTTTTGGCCATGATTTTTGATGAGTTTTTAAAAATTTCTTTCTCTTATAGTTTGTTATTTTTATATAACAGTGCAGCTGATTTTTTGTGCTAATTTTATATCCTGTGACTTAATTCTATTGGTATATTTATTATTTCTAAGAGTATTTTATATTAAATTATTTATGCTCTTTTATGTATATTGTATTATTTACATAGCAATTGTTTAATTTCTTCCAATTTGGGTTGCTTTGGTTCCCTTTTCTTGACTAATGTTTATGGTTAGGATTCTAAAATCGAATCAGATACATGTGAAGAAGGTATACATTTTTGCTTTGAGACTGATATTTAAGGTAATACCTATTCATTATTTATATGGCTTTATTGTTTTACCACTTTAATTTATTTGCATATAATTAAACCATCTCTGCATACCTGGAATAAATATCATTTGGTTATGGTATATTATTCTCTTAATATATTGTTTTCCTAAGATTTTATTGAGAATATTTCTCTCTAAGCTCACAGGCATGTTAATTTTTAATTTTATTTTTAATTCAAACTCAGTCTGCTTTTGGTGTCAGAGTTATATGAACTTTATAGAAACTTTTCACAAGAGTTATATTTTTCTGGACTCAAGAAAGTGAGGGATGGAGCCAGAATGATAACACAGTGGTAGGGTGTTTGCTCTGCAAGCCACTGACAAAGATGGACCTCGGTTTGATCCCTGGCATCCCATATGGTTCCCCAAGCCAGGAGTGATTTCTGAGCGCATAGCCAGGAGTAATCCTTAATTGTCACAGAGTGTGGCCCAAGAAGAAAGAAATATGAAAGTTAGGAAATAAATCCTTTTAAAAGTTTGGGAAAAATTGCTAATGTTCTCGGTTTATTTTGGGGGTTGAATTTTGATTACTGTTTTGTCTGGATGCTTTTAGTTTTTTTTTTGTGTGTGTGTTTATTTGTCAATCAATATTTCAATTATACTCCTAGAAATGTTTTTGTTGATCATTATTTATTTGTGCATTACTATTGTTATTCTATTAGCTCCTTTAATACTTTTTAAGTTTCATTCTGTGATACTTTTATTTTCAGGTTTACTTGTTTATGGTTTTTATTCTAACATGTTTTTTGACTCTTTGTTTATTTTTCTTTACTTCCACCATAATTGTAGAAATAAATTTAACACCTGAGAACTAAGTAGTTCACTACTGAACAAGTGGTTCAGAGATCAAATTAAAGGTGACTCAAAAGATTTCTTTTAACAAACTAGAATGAGGACACAGGCATTGAAACTTATAAGACACAGCAAAAACAGTGTTAAAAGGAAAGTTTATAGTTCTACAAGTATTCATCAGGATGGAAGAAAGGACCTACATCAATAAGCTGGCTGCACAGCTTCAGAAATTAGAAAAAGCAACAAAAGGAGATAAATACAGGGATGAGGAAGAACATAATTAAATTTAGAGCAGAAATTAATGAACTAGAATCCCCAAAATTAAGCCAAAAAATGTCAAAATACCATTTTATCTTTGATAAAAATAGACAAGATCAATAAAACACTAGCAAGAATCATAAAGAAAAAATAATTAAAAAACAGAGATAACCCAAATAAACTGAGTCAGGACAACATTGGTGGTGGGAATGCCCCAGATTTAATGTCACTATGTACCTAAAATATTACAGTGAAAGATTTGTAATCCAT
>PVKC010033206.1:0-14043 GCA_004027635.1 Crocidura indochinensis
GGAGGGAAGGGAAGGGATGGGGGAGGGAGGAAGAATGGGAAGGAGGGAAAGGGGAAGGAGCGAAAGGGGGAGGAGGGAAAGGGGAAGGAGGGAAAGGGGAAGGAGGGAAAAGGGAAGGAGGGAAGGATTAAGGAAATTGGAAATATAAATTTATTCAAGTAGCCCTTTTCTTTTCACCCTGTAGAATACCGATTTTCTTAACTTTGCTTTATATTGGTCTCTAATACAGGATAGAAGTATTTTTAGCAGTATAAATACAATTTCTTTTCCTTTTTGCTGAGAATATTTGTGAAACACAGAGCCACACCCATGCTTTCTACCAAGTACACCCACATGCTTTCATTCAGCCACACCCTCAATATGTTTTCCAAAACACATTTTTGCATGTTTTGCAATGTGAAGAGTTTATAGATTTTATGAATCTTCAAGTTCCAGTTACTTCTTGCTTAACATTTCTTTTAATGTATCTCTCTACAATATTAAGGAGAAAGAAAGAAGTGCATTCAACATTTGGTTTCAAAATACCCTTGACTAAATATCTACCTTCTTCACTTTTAGCTCCTGCATAATGCAATTCAATTAAAGTGCTGTTTTGTTGTTTTGGTTATAAGTCCTTTATATATAAAAAAAGGCTTAGTTTTCCTCCAATTTTCAAAATCATACCTCTACCCCCTTCCTACCTTTTTCTAAAAATATGCCCCCACTTCAATGAGTGTTGCCACTCATTATTTACAAACTGGCTCTATAGTACATTTCTTTATAACACATTTAGGCAAAAAATTTTGAACACTCTACTGTAATATTCATTTCTGTTCATACTAGAGGTCAGCTAGTGGTGAATGTAGAGTATTTTCTCATCTTCCTTGATGCACAAGATTTTCACATTACCCGGCACACTTAAGTGTACTAATTTTAGAGGTTCTGGCCTTTTTCATAGAACCTGGGTACATGGATTACTTTGTTCTAAAACATATTTTTGCATTTTTCTATAAAACTAAGAAGGAAAAAAGAAAGGCTAGGCACCAGGGATCAAGTGGTCTCAGAAGCATTGATGGAGAAAAGATAAGGACAGAGCTAATTATCCAAGCCAAAGTCAATGATATTAGAATCAAAAGACCTAAACTTTAACAATCTAGACTTAAATGGGCCTGTTACACTGGCAGGCCAGGTGGCAAAGGATGGTGGTATAGGATGCACTTTGGGTTCTTCAGTGGAGGGAGGTTCACACTGGTGGTAGGAATGGTCCTGACTCATTATACTTCTGAAATTCAACAATGAAGGATTTTGTAGATCACAATGGTTTTAATAAAATAAAAACTTTAAAAAGTATATTATTGTTTTACATTTTAAATATGTCCTTTTAATCTACTATTTGCCACTAATTTTATCCTAGTCTATTCCTTGATTCCATTATTTACCGAGTAGCTGCTGAGTAGCAGAAATCTTTAATTGTTGTGATCTAAAATAGACATTTATTCACTTCATGAGTTGTGTCTTCAGTATTATAATCTCAAAACATCAAAAAATGTAGTCTTGGGGGCCAGAGAGATAGCACAGCAGTAGAGCGTTTGCCTTGCAAGTGGCCAACCCAGGTCAAAGGTGGTTCAAATACCAGCATCCCATATAATCTCCTGAACCTGCTATGGGCAATTTCTAAGCACAGAGCTAGAAATAACCCCTGAGCATTGCAGGTTGTGATCCCAAAAATAAACAAAAAAAAATAAGTAGTCTTCCCAATTTAGATTCAATTTTTGTCATGCTAAAAGTAAAAATTTTGGTCCTTTTTATTTTATTGCACATTGCTTTAACAACGTGTATTACTAATTCTTGACCTGTTTTATGCACTTTAATTCTAGATTACTACATTCAGTTTTATTTTTCTGACTTCAGAAGCCATTCCTTTCAGACGAATTCTTCTGTATTCTTTGATATCTTATTGTAGATTTGCTCCTGGTATCTGGTCTGTGATAACTTTGCTGTAGATCTACATTCTAAGTAGCTTAATCTATTCATAAGTCTTTTTAACCATCATGCAATATTAGCTCACAGTTGTTTGTATCCTCTTGATCTCTTCTAATTACAGATTCATATATGCTTGCTTGAATCTTTTGACAGGTTGCATCTGGATCTTAGTTGACCTTACACGGATTTCTCAGTTTTACACCCAAGCTTGTATTTTCTGAAGTCTTATTATAGGTATTTACCAAGGATCTATCATTTTTCTAGTGGTAGAAACTAAACATGGAGAAAAAAAAAGAAACTAAACATGGTATCAATTTCATGAAACTAATCTGGTTGTTGGGACATAGGAGATACAAGCAATGTCTTCCACACTTACTCGTTTTGGCAATATGATTGTCAATATCTTTTTCCTTTTTACATGATCTATAGTTTTTTTTTAGGAAACTACAAATTTGGTCATGTGACTTAATGTGATCAATACAAATGGAAGTGATATTGCATAATTGAGCCTATGCCTCAAGAAGCTTTATGAATTTAATTCTTACTCTCCTATGTTGCTACTCTGGGAACACTATCTGAAAAAGCCTGGGTTTAAATGAGAGGATTAACATGGGCAAAGATAAACCTTTTTAACTGGGAGCCCTTGAGTCAACCAACTGCCAGACATTTTACCAAGGGCAGTTTTAATCATCCAAGAACTATTTTAATTACTAAATGAAAAAGTCATAACCCCAGGCAGTGTGACATATAAACTTCCCAACTGAGCCCAGTCCAGATGGTTTGCTCCCGGGCATGAGAGACAGTTTTATTTTTTTAATTTATAGTAAGATTATTTTTATATAGAGAGAGCTACTCCTTACAGAGGTCAGCCTGGTGCAGTCTGGCAGTGGTGCTCAGTGGTTACCAAGCAAAAAATTCAAGACTTGCTTGTATTCTACCATTTGACCAATCTTCTTTGTCCAAGCAATAAGATTTAATATAGTTTGTTACACAGCAAAGGTAACTTTAATACCGAGATTCAAATAAAACTTTTTTGGAGGGGAAGGTTTCCCAAGCTATTGCTCAGGAGGCTCAGAGAGCCCTCCTGATGGTTCCAGGTCTACAAGGCAGTTGGTTCAAATTAAGGGCTAAAGTACATCATGACTCTCCCTCTTGGCCCTATGGTGCCATGGATCATTTTGTTCAACCCTGTGATAGCTTCAGTGCTGCTCTCCATGGTTGAATATTAAACCAGAGTTGATTGCATGCAAGGTATATGCTCAGTCTTTATGCTATTTCTCTGCCCATCTCACAATAAAACTTTCACCCTCTGTGTATCACAAGACTGGTGACAATTTGGAGAGCTCTGGAGCACAAATCCAGTCATATTTAATCAGATGTGTTATGTGAGCTGAGCCATACTTTCGTTCAAAGAAAATTTATTTCACTCTCTTTTTACTCTCCTTTATGATTAAAATTTGCAGTGTTTATTTTTCTGTACTGATTTTATCCAATTTCCAAAACATCAATCTGGAACTTTCAGGGAATCAACATGTCAAAGGTATTCCTTGGTGTCCTGTAGAGTGTGGAGTGGTAGTGTCAGTGGGAGAGAGTATGGCATAGAGGAGTTAAGAGTTCAGCTGCTTTTTTTTCCCTAAGAAAGGTCCTATGATCTTTTATGTTTATGACATCTTCTTTATTCCTGATTACCCTCATGAATGTGTTTATATTCATTTTAATTTTAATTTGTTTGGGGACCACACCCAACATTGCTTGCTCCTGGCTCTGTACTTAGGGATCATTTGTTGAGGAGTACAGAGGATCATGTAATTCCGAAGATGGAAATTGGGTTGGCTACATGCAAGGCAAGTTCCCTACTAAATATACTATATCTATACTCTGTTAGTTTAGGTATTAATCCTCTACTCATTATTCATTCAATTACCAAAGAGCTATTGAATTATACTCTAGGTTCAGTTCCTGTGGACACTGATTTATGTTTAAAAGGGAAGACTTACTTTTAGAAAAGAAATAATATGACTTCAATTTGTCTAATAATCAGATATAAATATTATGAATTAGAAAAGATATCAAAAAATAAAATCAACTAAGTGAGGGAAATAGAAGTAGAGAAATAGTCTCAAAGGTGGAGGTATCTTGATGAATCCACAATGAAATGGCAAAAAATGGTAAAACTAGCTGTCTCATAAAGAAGTGCCAGCTTGGTTGAAGAACACACAGAACCACTGAAGAACAACACAGGGTGACAGAGAACCTAATCTCAGTAATGGCCTTAGCACCTTTCTATAATGACTACTTTCTTTCCCATGGTCCATTGATGCACTGCTTAAGCCTTGTGAAATTAAATCCATTTACATATATATATATATATATATATATATATATTCTTCTGATGAAAGTTATTTCGAATTTGGAGGAAATGATTGGACTTAAACACCAAAGCCAAAGCTAATGACAAAAGAATTGATACCAATCTACAACAAGCTAGACACTTATACTAGCAGCCCAGGGGGTAAGAGAGTTGGATATGGGATGCAAGTTGGGAACGGGAGTGGAGGGAGGACAACTTTGGTGATGGGAATCCCCTTATTCAATGTTAATATGTACCTAAAATATTACTGTGAAAGATATATAATCCACTTTAGTCAAAATAAAAATAAGAAAATATTTAAATAATCTACTTGGTACATGCATACATACATATCTGTTAGAAAACCATGAACAGTAGGGTGTATATGTTCAGCAATAGATAAAGGATTTTGCCAAAAAATCTTTCAAGACAAAGTTTTATTTATTTTCTGTTTAGGCAATCAAATTTTTCCAGATGACCAGAATTTTTATTGGAATTGTGTCAAGGGTCTCAAAATTCTCTGGTGGCTCAATGACTTTTTTTTAAACCAGATTCAAAATTTCCCATTGGATGTGTGCATACCCATGGGATATTAGAAAGAACATTATGGGTTTTGAAGTCAGAAATACCTGGAGTCAAATCCTTTTCCTCTGTCACTAGCTGGTTGTGGGCTTCTTAGCAAGTCTGCAGGGCAGTCTTAAGGCTGCATCCATCTAATGAGATTGGGGTCAGTGATATGGATCTCATCTAGCTTGGGAGGAGTTAAATGGACTCTTGTGTACAGTAAGCCTGGCAGACTGACCTGCACAAGAGCAGTGAGCCACAACAGTCATATGAGTAATGGCAGTGGTTTTTGCAAATGATGTCTGAGAATGTGAAGTCTTTACATGAGAAATCACAGGCCAAATGGAAGATTTGTAAGTTCTATTTCAAATCCCAGTGCTTTCTCTTTTGTATCAAGTTCTAAACAGTTTAAGTTTATGGCATGCATGGATTATGATAGATTTTTCAGAAGGAGGAAACTGTGGGAGGCTGCAGGGCTGGTCTGGTGATGTTGGTTATAGTGAGGAAGATTCTTCCATTGCAGATATTCAGACAGCAGTGGGAAACTTAGCTAAGGGTTGGCATAAATGAATAAAGAGAAAGAGAAAAGGGGTAGAAGAAGAAAGAAGACAAAAAATAAGAGAAGATGACAAAGAGAGAGAGAAGGAAGATCAGAAAGATAAAATTCTTCTTTAATCTCATTCAGGTGCCACTTTAATATACCCCTGTCTTTACTGCTTGAAGTGAGAAATCTTACAATAATGTGATTGTTACTTTGCTTCAGGGCATCTTAAGAACGGTCACTTGCCTGCCTTGATGGTTCACCTGGTATTTTTGATCTTTACTCTCTGCATTATCCTATTCATCTTGTGTTAGTACCAGGCTCTGAACTTATTTTTGGGGGGAGGAGCACACTTACTGGTGTTCATAGATTCTCCTGGCTCTGCACTCAGGAATTACCTTTGGTGGAACAAAAAGAGCCTATGAGTCCTGGGGTTTGAATCTGGGTCTATTACATGCATGACAAGTGCCTTGCCTGCTTCACTGTCTCTCCTACTCTAAACTTATGGTCTTTTTCCTACAACACTTTTGCAACCCTTAGTAAGTTTCTCCTAGATCTATAGGACTAGCACAAAGGTCTGAAGCACATGCATCACATATGTGAGCCCGAGTTTGATCCATAGCATAGTTCCCTAAACACCTCTAGGCATAACTCTGGTACTTTCCAGTACCACTGGCCCCAACCAGCATTGAATAGCTGGGCTTGAGCATTGAGGCATTCAGCTCTGCTAGTCATATTTCTGAATGAACATTTCTTGATGTCCTTTTCTCTGAAAGAATCTTCTGACACACTTCCACTGTTATTCTAAAGCAGGCCCAGTTCCTCACACAACCTGCTAAAGAATAAACTGTAGGTTTATTTCCTTTCAGAGGAATAAGATGGCCCCGAATCCCTGAGATATCAGGAGCAGCATAGTTGCCCAGAAATATTATCCTAAAACCTATCTCAGGATAGATGCATTTAGGATGCTTGAAGAAAGAGCAGTGTGACAATACTTCAATAAATAAACAAATATCAATTATTAAGCGATTCAATTCCTAGTACTCCATATGTTCTCTTAGCCTTCCAGGAGTGATAAGGAAAGGTTTTAGCCATAAGAAATGTCTTTTCTTTGTAATTTGAAGGATTGTCTTTGACTTCCCTCTGACAGAGTTGACCTGAATAAAGATATTGTGATTGTTATGTACAATATCAGATTCTGTGGGCTCCTTGAGGGTCTAAAACTTGTGGGAGTTCACACAGATGGATCTGGTCATGGTAGTCCAGAGCTGCCTCACAGTCTGCTCATCCCAGTGAGGAGCAAAGACTTTCTTTAATTTGAGTCTACTTTTGAAGGTTTGTTTACATGTTATGTATGTGTGTGTACTTGTGCTTGTCTGCCTGTGCACATGTGTGTGTTTGTGTGTGTGTGGTTTCTGATGTTTGCATCCAGATTTGTTGTTACCTAAAGGGGTGAAGTCTGGATATCACAGAATATGAGCCAGATGTTGGCAAAAAATGCATTTTAAGAACAACCCAGAGAAGAGGCTGAGTGAACTATATAAAACTGAGAGGCAGGAGACCGCGTCCTTACATAGATAACATCTGTGAATTTCAGGAAAAGTGTACATCAGAGTGACCAAAAGACTTCATGAGATAGTACATGTGGACTCTGCCTGTACAGCCTTCCTGACCTGGCTGATTATGCTGTTCCTCATCTAACCTTTCCTAGTCTCCTACTAACAATCACTAAGCATTCAAGAAGTTACTCTGGGACTTCATAATAACATTTCAAAAGCTGAATTTACCCTTTATCTTTGCCTCTTCCTGATCTTGCCCTGACAGCCACAAGTGGACTCATATTCTGAGTTCTGAAGTATCACTCCCTTATCCTTGCTTTCCTTTTTTGAATCCTCGAGAGAGTTTTTCATCACGTTAGAAATACAAGTTGTTGGGCCCAAGAGATAGCATGGAGGTAAGGCGTTTGCCTTTCATGCAAAAGTATGGTGGTTTGAATCCTGGCATCCCACATGGTTCCCTGTGCCTGCCAGGGGCGATTTCTGAGCAGTGAGCCAGGAATAACCCCTGAGCGCTGCTGGATGTGACCAAAAACCAAAAAAAAAAAAAAAAAAAAAAAGAAAGAAAAAAGAAACACAAGTTGTTTCCCAGCTAACTTTTCATATCATAGCTTTTCCCATCCAGGCTCTATAGAACTTCTCTGTATGTACCATGTATTGATTCCTTGGACCTGGATTTCCCGAGTTATCTTGAAAGATAGATCTGTACGCCCCCCCCCCCATCTTCTGGGGGAATTTGTCACCACCCCAGAGACTGTGTTGTATTGACTAATGATGTGGCTTCCTGATTTACAGATACTTCAGTTTTCCAATGGGCTTCTACACTTGGCACCACAACCTCCTCATTTTCATTTATGTCAAATCCCCCCGAGGACACAGAGAGAAATTTCCTCTTTTCTTACATTTCTCTAATTCTATATGTTTATGATTGCTGACTATCTTCAAAACAAACACCCTGGTTGAAAGCAGTTGCCCCATTCCCTTGGTCCCACGTGAGCCCTGTGGTCTTGCTGAGCATAATATAGCAAAAAGAGTGAGGGAGAGAGAAAGAAACACAGACAGGTAGACAGACAGACAGAAAAATGGAGAGGGAGACAGATAGATAGAAAGAGAGGGGGACTGGAGAAAGTGAGATTTCTGGAATTTTGAGCAAATGACTTCTCATAAAACCTTGTCTTTAATTCTTATCAGTCAGTGCAGGCAGTGGTCAGAATACATGGACAACTAAAATTAACATACTTTGCACAGGACTTGGCACAGAATGAAAGATGACTTGACCACTAGCCTCGTTTCCATGCTAAGCTGCCCATCTTACCCTCACATGTGTAAAAAGGAAACTTCCCCAGTACCTGGCCCATGTGCATGTGGCTATGGTACTTCCAATTCTGTGGTTCAGATTGGCCTTCTTTTGCAAGAAAGATGATAGAGTGTTGTGAAAAGAGGCTATCTTGCTTGGTCCTTGGCAGTGGTCCTGTTGAAAGACAGTAATCTCAGGGTGGTTAGAGGGTGGCTCACAGGCTTTTTATGGCCTGAAAGCAGTCTTGGACAAACTCCCTGGACTGGGCCTGCCTGCAATGGGCTGAGATCCCCACTGTGCTTCTCCCCACTGTGTCTGCAGCCTTTCCTTTTGTGTTCTCTGAGAACTATGATCTGTCTTAGTGCAGGCTGAAGTGCATTTTACTTCCTCCCCGAATTTGACCTTTGTTCCTTCTCCCAGGTACTGGTTTTAGTACACTCAAACCTCTCTTTACTATCCTAGACTGGCTTCACCTTCTGAGCCTTTAATCCTGTTGGTACATTTCCAAGTCACCTTTGTGCCTCCTCTCCCCAAGGCTGACCTTCATGGAGGATTCAGTGCCTTTGACCATGAGGTGCAATGGCAATAGCATCTGTAGTCCCTTGAGTCCCTAGACTAGCAATGGCCAACTAGAATCCTGAACACAGTCACTCCAGTTTTCTGCCCACTCCCAACATTGCCTCTCATCATGCACTTTTATGGAACTATTTAAACCATATTATAAAATGACATCTAATTAGCAGAGAGTAATTCTTGCTTGAGAAGAAAAAAAATCAACGTGCAAGGTAGAGACAACTTGATTTGGGTTATTTACTCAGGAGTGGAAAGTAAAGTGTATAATTAAACATTTACTGAGCATCAGTGGCTTATCATTAGAGCTTCTGTTGCAAGTGAAGAGTATCCTGCTGGCTTTGAAGTATGTGAATGCCACATGTAGGTAGGTGTGGAAAGGTAAGGAATGAAATAATTTGGAGAAAATATGTCTCTGCCTGCAGATTTAGTAGACTGAGGACAACCCACCTCCATAAATGGGACAAGGAGGCTTTTAAGAGAGAGGGTTGCTTTGACAAATGAAGCTCACCTCATCATTGCAGCCCTGTGGTACAGTGCAACAACAGAAACAATTGCAGCCATTGTCTGCAAGCCCATGATGGTTTGGGCTTTGTCCTGGGCCCAGAGTTAGGGCAAGTTACTGCTTATAGGTGTACAAATATTCTGATGGTTAAATTGTTAATTGGTTAAATGGTTAAATTAAATGGTTAATTGTTGAGTGTTGGGTTTTATGGCAAAAGAGTAGGACCCTGAATTTTTGGAGAAAAGAGAGTCTTGAGGAGGAGAATGGAACCAGCTACTTCTAGATGAAGACACAGGAAAGGACCACAGGCTACAGGCAGCTGAATGTACAGAGAAGCTTCCTCTAGTACAGACATTTGAGCATGTGGTACACCCAGGCCTCACACAGATGTCTCAGCTCTTCTCAGGAAGCTCAGCTCAGAAAGAGTACCATATTTTCCGATGTATAAGACGACTTTTGAAACAAAAAAAAAGTCAACCGAAAATCGGGGTCGTCTTATATGCCGAGTATATCCCCAAAAATGTTTCAATATGCCGCTAAACGAAAATTGTCTGAATATTGCCACAATGCGAATTTTACAACTCGATCCTGCACCAAACACTGCAAGGCTGCTCGGACCACCTCCCTAACTCAACCAATCCAAGCATGCTTTTTATGCATGCAAATTAGACAATGTTCTGGACCCGAATCTACACTGTAGAAAGCCTGCTCAGATTGGCTAGAGTCAGAGAGGAAGTCTATTATAGTCTAACCTTTGAACCTTTGCTTGATGTGATTGGCTCACTGTGATACATACAGTTGCAGCACAAGAACTGTCTGATACAGAGAATATAGGCCTAAACCTATGTTTTAACTGCAAAATTAGGGGTCGTCTTATATGCCCAGTCATTTTATACACCAGAAAATATGGTAATTTCTTATACCCCAGGTTGAGGGCATGTCAGCTGTATTCAGAAGGGCATTGTTTTTTCTCTATGTACTTTTCCCTTCCTTTTTTTAGTCCAAAAACCTAGATGTTTTTGTATCCAAAGAATAGAATAAGTGACCAAGAAAGGGCATTTGCTTGGAGACAGTTGCTAAGAGCTCTAAATCTAAGACAGTGGCAGGGATGGGTTATACTTTCAGGACCTAAACGAATCTCAGTGACTCTAGGTGAAAAGAAATGAAGAATAATAGTGGTTTTTTTTTTTCCAATTTGGGTTGCATGTTCAGGGACTATTCTGTCTCTGTGCTCTGTGCAAGGGACAGAAAGATCAAACCAGAGTCAGCTGCATGCAAAGAAAGCACCCTATCTGCTGTACTATCACTCAGGCCTAGAAGTGAATAAACTTCTGTCTCCATCTCTGAAGTTTAGTTTGGTTCATTAGCTTCGTGATGATTTTGGGAGCAGTTGAGAAGTTAGAATAATCAAAAGTGACCTCCCAACCCCCTTATACACACACACACACACACACACACACACACACACACACATACACACACAGACAGACACACACATAGAGACACTCACACACACAGACTTTCTCTTTTTGTGGGACTGAAAGGAACTTTTGTTTGGGAAACAGAAGAGGAAGAGCTGGGAAAACAAGCAAAGCTCATCAGAGAGGGATGCTATCTCACAGTATCTGTTTCATGAGAATCATTGCTTCTCTTGCAGATCACCTCATGTCTTTAAACTAAAAGATTCAAGATAGAAAGTCACTATTTCCACCTGATTTCATGTGCCCAAGGAGAAGACCTAACCAACTGCCATGGGGCAATTTTAGAAACCAAATACTTATCAAGTGATCATAATTTCCTGCAGAGAAAATTTTAGGGTGTTGGCTACGGGAGAGCCAAAAGGCATGGGTTGACTAGAGGGCTGAGGTCAGGCTCACAGAAGCAGTATCAATTCTAAAAGCAAAGGTTGCAGGTTGAGGAACCTGCTGCTGTACGCTTAGTAGGACAGACAAGGGAGGTGTCAGGGTGGTGTGGGAAAGGTGTATGTGGAGAGTGAAATGTGAAACATTTCCTCTTCCTCCTGAGATCTTTTTATTTCTTGTGGAAAAAGTTTCCCTACTCAAAATGGGACATAACAATAATCCAGTTCAGTGTCTCTCAAATCCAGCCACACTTAGAAAGTCCTCCACCAGTTTCTCAAATTTCATCAGTTTTATCTATTAGACATTTTACTTAGTAGTATGGTAACTTTTAAATATTTTCAAAGAAAAGAAAAGTCTAATGATCTTGTTTACCAAAAGCTCATCATTAACTTATGATTTGCCAGTCTTGTTTATTTGTCATTTTTTCTGTCACTTTGTAAAAAAGATAACAGACATTGTATCACATTATTAGTTGACATATGAATGTGCATCTCTTACTGTCAAAAATTTAAAAGACAACCTTAACAATCATAAAAATTATGCAATTATTTGTCTGGAAATTTATTCTACAAAAGGAAATACCAACTGTTCCTCATGTTCCCTGAGCAGGTATTAACCTACTCCTCAGAGGGTGGAATTTATCTCAAATTCCTCAAACCTGTGCTGGCTTTGTTTTACAATCATCAGTAGAATGTGGTAGAAGTGATACTATATAACTTCCAGACTAGGTTTAACAGGCAGGTAACTTCTGCTTTTCTCTTTGTGGTACCAAATTGGCTTGTTGTGAAACTTAGTAAGGATTTTGAATACTAAAATTTTATACAGAGACTCAAATAATCACACCCTATCAAATAATCACCCAACCTATTCAAGAAAACAGCCATGGAAATGAAGTTTTCTAGAATTCTTTGCATGTGCAGGTGTATTTCTAAGTGATCTCCGTCAGCAGTTTATTGGATGGGTGAATAATTTAGTTAGAGCAAGCTCAGACTGTACTCAGAATAAATGGTCTTTTTACCTGAAACACCATTTTGACTCCTGCTGCCCACATCCATTCCTGCCCCATGTGAGCAGTTTATTGTACCCCATTCTTCGGGAAAGTTCTTGCAAACAATGGTGAGGAGGCAGCACTTTAGGGGACTGAAGGTGGGACAGAGCAAGTCTGGAAAGCATAAAATGTATTTTCCAGTTGAACTGGCTCTGGCTTCTACAGTAAGACCCACACAGTCTGGTATATCAGAGACACTGGTTGGGACTCTCATTAGCCTCCAGTCTCTGCTAAGAAAACACATGTGCAGTAGTGGGTCTGAGGTGAAGATGAGAATAAACATCTCTGTGTGGGATGTGGTGGTTCTCACTTTAGTTCTCACACCTTTTCATGATGCAAATTTGCAGGTCTGATGTCCATATAATGCATAGATCATAGTCCTAGGAGATTTACAAATCATCTCTGGTTCTGACTCTCACTGTTGTTCAGCCCACTCAGTTCAGAGTAGGCTTCCACTGCCAATCTCATTCCCCATTTTGCCACTTGAATCAAAAGAAAATCCATGACCATTAACTTACCCAGTTTCTTCTCAATAATGCGCATCTCTCCTACTATAAGGCATCGTATCTCCACTTTCAGCAGCCCCAGTTCCCACTGCCTTCTTTCTATGCTCCCTCACAGTGCTCCCTTCAAACTTTTCTTTACTGCATACTGACTTGATTTTCCATTTTAAAAAGGAGTAGGTAAGAGGCTACAAAAAAAGTTTTCCAATCGGCTTTTAGACACAGCAAGTCTGACCATGCCCAGACTCATTTATCTGAGGCTTCACTGTGTGAGATTTCAGATAACTATGGTTAAACCGTGGTCTGGAAATGTTACTATGCACAATTAAGTTAGTGAGAGACATCACAAAACTTCGATGCAGTATAGTTGCATTTTACTAATGCTGTGGTTAATTTATAAATTGCACTTTTTTTCATAAGAAAAAAATAGGCTCTAGAGATGGGTATGTCTGAGCTTTCAAGCATTCATTGGTGGGTGGGAATTTGGAGTGTGTCCCTGTGGATAAGAGGTGGGAGTGGGACTGCATTCCCTTTAACAATTCATAGTGTGATGTCTGCCTTAACACATTGTGAAGTTTGTTTTTTTTTTTTAGGTAACTTGGCAACTCAGACAAGCTACCTATTTAATGCCTCACCACACATACGGTTTTTGAACAATAGCTGCAAACTAGAAGCTGTGATGTTGGGGTTGAAGGATCTAAAAATGTTCCAGGTATCTCTGCTTGACTGAATCTGCTGTAGCCTAAGGCCAGACTTCTGGAACCTCTCAGGACCCTGTCTTTGAATGTTTCATCTAGGCTGAGAGAAGGGAGTCATTGAAAAGAATGAAGAATGGAGAGAGGAAAGAAAGGAGGAAGACAAAGCTAGAAAGTCCCAAGGAGAGTAGAGAGAGATAGCATAGTAAGTAGGGCACTATCTTGCATGCAGCTGAACAGGTATATTACCTTGTTTCTTACTTTGTTCCCTCAAGCACTGCCAGGAGTAATTCTTTAGTGCTGAGCCAGGAGTAACCCCAGAGCACAAAAAAAGGTCTGGAGAGGGTCCAAGGATTAATTTGGTGGCTAAAATCCCCTATCTTTAAATATAATGCCCTGAATTTAATGCTCGGTGCCACCAACATAATCAAGCACTGCTATTTGGGACAGCCCAGATGGTTGTCTGCAACAGACACCCAGCAACAGAGGGTGTAATTTCAAACTAACAGCCCCCTAAGAATGAGCATTACATCCAAAGTATGTGATGCCGGCAAGCATCATAGCTGAAAGATGTGTGAGCCCTGTGGTTT
>PVKC010033207.1:0-13955 GCA_004027635.1 Crocidura indochinensis
CGGAGACTCCTTGGAGCAAGGGGGTTGGAGAGAGGAGCAGGATGGCTCTAGGGGGTAGGGGTGGGGGCGGCGGGGGGAAGACTGGGAAGGGAAGGGGAAAGGACTGTTTTTGACCAGAGACACTTAACGCAATCTCCTGGGGACCAAGGAACTATGTACAAAATCCAAACCTACCAACCAACCACCAAAACACTAAACAAATAAAAGACGAACTAAAAACAAAAGAGAACAAAAGCCAAGGGGGGACAATTGCTTTAGAAATTTTTAGCTCCAGGGAGCCGTATTCTGCAGTTTCATTTCCCCCTAAGGAAGAGAGAGAAAGAAAAAAAAAAAAAGGCATCACCTTTTATTACCACCACCCAACCCTACACACAAGAACTGTGTAAAAACAAACAAACCCCACGAAAGCCAAAAGAACCCGCAGGTGGAATTCTGGGTAGCGAAGCTAGTGTTCTGTGTGTCTGATTTAAGTTTCCGAGTCTAATCTCCACCCCATCCATGACTTACTCTTCTTCCATCTTGACTCCCTTGCTAGCTCTCCTTTGCCAGAAAATGAGATGAGGCACAGCTGAAAGGGGCTGAAGAGGGGTTGGCTGCTGGTCCAGGTGGAGTCCCAAATTTTCCCTTCACCTGGTGGGACTCCCCAGGCCAGGTGTCGGTTGGGTGATATTTAGGGAGAGACAGTCTGAACTGACTTGAGAGACAGCATTTCGGAGCTCCAACATTTTTTTCTAGGAAAATGATTACGATTTTAACAAGGGTTTTCATTATTATTTATTTTGCTCTTGTAGCAAAGATGTAGAAAACAGACCAATTCAAACTAAGCTTTTCGACACCCCTCCCCCTAACTCTCAGAACTTGCTGGCTGGTTTCATTTGTTTTCTGAGTGTGGTTTATTTTAAACTACTCATTTCCCTCATCTTCCCCATTGATTCAAATAGACTGATGGAGTGAAAGGTACTAGGAGACTCTGTCCCCTTTTTTTTCTCCGCAGAACGAGACCCACCTTACTCTTCTAGGTCCCCTTTCCTCTCTTGGAGAAGGTGAAATCGTTGAAGTATTGAGCACTTCCTTCTTCATTTGGAGCAGACTTGTCAGTAAGGAAATGAGTTAAATGCCAGTTGAGATGAGAGGAAAGCAGGCTTAATACCCTCAGTTTGTTTCAGAGTCTGCATGTTGGGCGGGAAAAGCAGAACTGTGTTTCATTATTATTATTGTTATTATATATTATATTATTATTAAAAAGTAATTTATTGCTGGGGATAAATGTTGGGTAGCAAGAATTTTAATTTGCACTATCAGTCTCCCAAATAGAAAATCATGTATAGTATTTCATAGTAATAATCAAGGTATTTTATGAACTCCTGGTTGATTAAAAAAAAAAGACAGTTGAAGGTGGTTAGGTAAAAATGCCTGCTTTGTGTACAGGATACTCTTTTGATCTCATGTGGAGGTGGTTTATTACCATCTTTCAATAACTAAAAAAAAAATTGGAACGGACAAATGAGGGAAGAAAACACCTGTCATTTGACAAGACTGAAATCATGCATGATTTTGAAAAGTGCAGAAAGAAACACAATTAAGTCTCACTCTGGTAAGGCATTATTTATTTAATTACATTGTACATCATTGTTTGCAGCGCAAACATTCTATGCATTTGAAACCGAGCACTAAACTGGGCTAGCTTTCTGATAGACCGTTTTGTGGATAGTGTGATTTCACAGTCTACTGCCTGTTTTCACCGAAAACACAACATTCTTGTCATATTCTTGTATTTAGAGGAAAAAGAAAAAAAAAAGAGGAAGATTATTGTAAATATTTTCTTTAACGCACACACTCACCCAGTGGTTACAAACTGCCAGTGTTAATGCTGAAATGTCTCACGGATTGATCTACCTGTCCATGTATGTCTGCTGAGCTATCTCCTTGGTTATGTCTTTGCTCTATTACCTCCCTTTACCCCTCACTTTTAGCAGAACCATTTCTGTGCGCCAAAAGACATCAGGGAGATGTGTCCCATTACACTTACAAATAAAACATAACTGAAAGAAGAGCAGTTTTATGATGTGGGTGCATTTTTATGTAGAGACTGGGCCCAGCCCTGGCAGAGGCGCTTAACAAATAAAATTCAATGCAACCAAAAAAAAAAAAAAATTACAGGGAAGGGGAGGATGTTGGAAAGGGAATTAAAGAAAGGGAAAGGGTGAGTAAGATGTATTTTTCTGCTGAATCCGAATCCACTTTCAGATAACTCATGTGAAAAGCGGTGCTCTGAATAAAATGAATCTATATTAGTTGTCTGTGGTTATTAAAGTTGTTTTTGTTTCTAAACTACAGAAACTCTTAAACTGCAACCCTCACTAAAATGGTGGGAAATAATGACCAGGGCACCCCTCCCTCCCAAATATATAAATCTACATTCAAGAAATGGAGGCATTTGAAAATTTATGGGATGTTCTAGCTAACATATATATATATATTTATATATATATATATATATATAACTAGATAACTTTTAATGATTGATAAGCAGGGAACTTCCATTGGTCTGTTCAGCCACCCATTCAAAGGCTTTCCTTCATCTGGCCTATCTAGGATATTCCCCTACAGCTCTAGAGAATCTTTATTTTTTTGGTGGCCTGGGAGTAGATAAAAAACCAAATGTAGAAAGTTGGTTAACATCTCAGATTTATCTTCTGATGTTATCTTCTTTCGTTATTCTTTTAGCCAGATCTTTCTCATTTCACCGGCAAATCTGTGAAACAAAACACTTGTAATTCACAAAAGAATAATGCCTTTAAAGGCTGTAATTTTAAACAGTTGTTAATGTTTTTAAAAAGCACTAGAGGTTATTTAAAAATAGATCTCTTAATCGAAATTAAGTTGATTCTGTTGTCATTGATTTAAACTGTCATCAAGAGTTTTTTTTTAAATAAAATGCATTTGTTTTTTTAAAAGACACGATTTTACAGAAACGTGATCGGATTTCATTATTGGAGAAATCGTAATGAGCAAATTAAAAGATTTACAGAGCCTGTAAAATAAAAAGTGAGAAAAAGAAAAGAAAGAAAGATGCCCCCAAACGGATATGTTGCAGGCAAATACATTTGTATTATATAATGATGGCCAATGTGTGTGTCAAGAACTTAAGCATTTGTTTTGTATTAGGTTTAAAAATTCTTACCAAAAATACTATGTCAATCAAAACAAATGATGAAAATACATGCTTTGCATAGTTTCCTATTGTATGAGTAGGAAGCTGTGCAAACCTACACCAGAAAAATGCGTTGCTATCTGGTGGTAAAAATCTGTGTGTGTTCCCACCTCCCTCACTTCACCCTCCAAGACCTTTGACTATCAATCCAGGAATAAACAAACAAATATCCCCTCCCCAGAGTGCAAAGCATCCCCCACCCCTTCCCAGTCCCCACCCATCCCCTGGTGGAGTTGACCTTTCCAAGTTTTTAGTTGGGAAGAACAGAACTTCCCTCTAAGTTGATCTGGCACTTCTGGGTAGAAACAGCAAAACGTGTAGCTATGGCTCCTTTAAAGAATAAACTCAAGAAAAATTCGCCAAAGTGGGAACACAGAACTTTCTTTGCATTTCAGCTTTTCAGCGAATTCTGGCATCGATGGGCTAGGAAAGGCAAGAAGTTTTAAAAAAAAAAAATCTAATTACAAAATGCATGCTCCACATCAGTGAGGTACATTTGTCTGAATTTTTCTTTTCCCCAACCTTGGCTCCTTCAAGTTTAAGAAATGGTCTAAATCCAAGGTACTTCAGCTCCCATGTATTCAGAAGCGACTCTCCAATGACACTCATAAATAAACTTAGGTACCCACGGCCGTGACTCTTGATTTTTATTTTTCGCGTGGTATCTGGTTGCCAAGGGCCCCCATTCCCACACTTGGCCTCGTGGCGAGCTGTCAGGGATCCCCTGGGCAGTTCCTGCCCTCAAGCCCTTTGCTATTGCCCGGTTCCACCTGCCTCCCTGGAATAAAGCGGGCCACTTTGCTCTGTCCACTCTTAGTGGCTCTTAGGCTAAATGGAGGGTCGTTGCGACCGGTTGCTTCCTGCGACTCCCTGTCCCATCCGAGGGCTTTGCAGTCGAGAGAGCAGGAGTTTTATTTGCAGGTACTGCTTTGCTGCGGCTGCGACCTTTGTCCCAGGAGCACAGCCACAAGGTCCTGGGGTGGGGTGGGGGGACCCTCAAAAGGTACTGCAAGTGCATGTATGGGTATATGTCATAGTTGTGTGTTTTATATGTATGCATCTATCTATCATCGATCGATCTATCGATCATCTATCTGTCCATCTATCTATCCATCAAACTATCCATCTTATCTATCCATCCTATCTATCATCTATCTATCTATCTATCTATCTATCTATCTATCTATCTATCTATCTATCTATCTATCTATCTATCTATCTATCTACCTATCTATCTATCTCGCCAGCGAGCTAAACCTACTGACAGTAATACTCCTCAAACTATCGCTCCATCTGGTATTGCCTGGCCGACGTCGGGTCTGTCCAGGTTGTTCTGTTCCCTGAATAATACAAGGCCTGCAAGCTCTGGAAATGGATAAGATAATAACAAAAAGCTAATGATAAACTTTACTAATGGTTGTCAAGTCACTTTGAAGTAAGTCTGGAGGAACCACTCCCCATCCCCTTTTTCCTGCGCTGGAAATCTGCAGCTCGGCTTTGCGGGGCAGGAGGACCGGGAACTGGACGGGGCAGCGCTCCTGGGACTCTGGCAAGCGGTTTCCGAGGCGCTTTCGCCTTCTCCCGCCGCTGGCAGGTCTTGGCAGCCCAAACTTGGGCGCCGAGGGGTTGGCGGGGCCGTTTCAAACGGGGGGCGGAGCTGATTGGGTCACAATTGGCAGCCGGGAAGGGAACCCGCCCCCCGCCCCCCTCCCGGCTGGGCGCTCGCAAACAGCTTGCAAAACACCCAGTCGGGGCCGCCGGCGCCGGGAAACGCAGCGCCCGGAGCGTACGAACATCCCGCGGCCCAGAATCCGCTGTGCACTGGCCGGCTTTGCATCGCCCCGGGCCCAGCAGACTCGCCCCGGGACGCCGCTACATGCCCACTGGCTGCAAGCAGCTCGGCTCCGACGGCAAGAGCTGCCCGCCCAGGCAGGGGACAGGACCGGGCGGCGGAGAAGCAGCAAGCGCCTCTGGCTGGCACCCACCCGAGTGCCGGCGACGTGCGGGCGCGCTTGCGCAGGGTGGCGGGGCCGGGTGAGGTTGCGGGGCGCGCGGGGAGCGCGCTGAGTCCGCACATGCGCGTGGCATGCGTCTCGCCCCCAACCCCGGGAGGACCGGGCTGGTGTTCCGCAGCTGGTAATTAGGCGCTCCCCGGGGTCCTCCTCTCCCACGCTGCCAGCGCCTTTGAGGGTGTCCTAGGAGGAAGGGGAGTGGACCAGAATATTGAGTTCAGAATTCACCCCACCCATAGTTTGCCTAACTCAAAGACACCTCTAACACCTCTCTCTCTCTCTCTCTCTCTCTCTCTCTCTCTCTCTCTCTCTCTCTCTCTCTCTCTCTCTCTCTCTCTCTCTCTCACACACACACACACACTACAGAAACAAACAACAAACTTTCAAAACTGCTTTTCATTAACGAACTGTTGTCCTTAAATGATTATATCGGGGCTATTGTTTTGTTGAGATGCAAAGCACCCCCCAAAATCCCTACACGAATTTGAATTTATTTAACCAAGATTTAGACCCGGGCATGAGTCTGGGTGGTTGCTGGTGGGGCTTTGTGCTCAGAATTCAATGGAATGCTAGATTGCAAAACGAAAACGAAGGTTGGAAATCGGGGTTCCAAAGCAAAGTAGGAGATCCCCAAAGCAGTTTAGCAGCCTCCTTGTTCCCGCACGCACAGAGGGCGGGGGACAGGGGAACTAGGAAGTCACTTCTGTCAGATCTAGAAAAGAAAAAGGGCAGGGAGCAGAGAAAGAAAACCCGAAAAGGACACTAAAACAGAGCCTGGAGATGGGGACAAAAGGAGGGTTTGCGAAGAAAGAAATCGCTTGCAACGATTAGGTAAAATCGAACGACAAACCAAACTTTGGTGACTGGTGCCTGGTTTCAGTGTAGCATCATGTAGACAAACTTTTGGAGGCATGGATCAGAATAAAACAAAGTGTTGACAATCTCCAGCCGTGGAAATTCACTTACATCAGTCTCTTTCCCCCTCCTCGCCCCCGCCAAGTGTTGACAATAAACATTTAATGAAGGCAGGGACCTAGTTGTCTCCAGTCTGTGTCAGAATACTTTAAGCAGACCATTAGCACGGCTTTTCCACTTCAAACATCGCGCGCTTCACGCCAACATTATTTTAAAAAAAATCTAAAAAAAACCCCAACAACTGTGGGACAAATAATACATTGATAGGAATATCTTAAGCGATCACAGTTGTTCTAATACTCCCCCCTGTACATATGCACAGAAACTCACTCATGGTAGATTACTCGCGCTTAAAAATGTTAAATACAGTTAATGCAATATTAATCGCCCTTTGGTGATATAAAATGCAATATTTTCAGGCAGCTATCGAGCTTTTTCTAGAGGAAGAGCTGATGAAAAGAGTCACAGCTGAATAGTGGAGAGAGAAAAAGCCCGGTATTTATTGCTTTTGTTTGGCTTTTGGCTACAGAGACAGGAACCTTCTAATGGGGTAAGGACATTTATTTTATCTGCAATCTATTGCTGTGAGAGCAGGGGCGGCAGATGGGGCTGGTGCGAGCTTCACAGTGTAATTTAGAGCAAATCCTAATAACTAATAATGATTTATGTTAATTTTGATCACTTCTGCGACTTTACCATGAAGGAAAGAGAAATAAAAGAAAGCAGAAATGGTGGTGAGGAACTCAGAGGCTGAAACTGGAGTTCAACTCTTCTGCTTCTCATGTGTTTTATGAGTTAGCAATGAAAATAGAGGCATTAAAAAAAAAGGCAGGTATGATTCAATCCACTTGGGGCAATGGTAATCTCCCGAGGATTTTCATAGCTTCTGAAATACCCATGGGTAACGGAGTTGGAGGTCTTTGAGTGGGAGACTTTTTCAAATCCCGGTTTTAAAAGAAAACCTATTTCAGTTGTTTAATTGGCTTTTGTTCAACGAAGGGCTAGTGTGTATATAAAGCCTATGCTTTGATGAGTGCGAATATGTTTGTGCATTTACTTGCACTCAGGTATGTGTTAGGCAGGTGTGTGCACCAGGGTCCTTTCTCCAAACTGGAATCTGAGCCCCAGGTTGGGAACTAGATTTAGAACCTCAGAGCTGCCCCTTGCTCACCATTGCCATGCCTCATGCAAAACTTTTATTACTGGTTGCTTAAACACGTTCATTTTTTTTTTTTATTCTCTGTCTTGACTTCCCATTTGATAGTTGTTTGCTTAGTAAGTCAACTTTTTGGAAACCTGGTCTTTGCCACCTCCTGTTTTTCTCTTCCCTAAGAGATGGCGGGACTTTTTCAACTTAAAAGGACATCTTTTCTTCCTCCTCCCTCGGGTAACGTGGCACGGGTTCAGAACCCCAGGGACTTGCCAACAGGACTGTTGTTCTGCACGGAACATGCGATTTTTGACTGCCTTGTAATGTACTGCAGCGGGTCGGAGTAATTTTGAAAGGAAGGGTGTGCTTTGCTGCTGGCAATTTACTTTTTCTGTTACCTTTTGCGCGTTTTAACGCCTTGGGGTAGAGTTTGAAAGTAAAACCGCATCAAAGCATCTCCTTATTAGCTCTTGTATTTGAGAAATCCGAAGATGAAACTCCCTAAAAGGTTTAATAGGGTGGAACAGCATTTATTTGCCAAGCAAACAGCCAGAGTACAGTTCAAAAGGGGGTACAGTGGTATAGCAGCAGGAGGCTGGAAGAAGAACATTGGGCAAAGCGAATTTCAAGCTTCAGTTACCACATTATAGTGAATTAAATAAGCTTCAAGTGGTATGTCTGCTTTGATTTTGAATATCATCTTCCTTCTCGCCAAAATTTATCTGCACAAGCACACACATATGTGATACATGCATATAGGTATGAACTAGATGCTTCAGAATTGTCCAATTTTTTTGTTGTTTATAAACCTGTTATTTTGCTGATGACCAGGTATTTGATTTTCAAATGTATGTCAAAGAAGATCACACCTTTTAAAATTAATAACATTTTCCTTTTCATAATTCTCCCTTTCTAGCTGAAAGGTTACAGATGCAAAATGCATTTAATTTGTTGCACTAGAACAAAATCACCCAGCAGCGTGATTCCGAGTGCTTTTTGAAATGTTATGCTGTATTTTGTTTTTGTTGTCGAGTCGATGTCTGTCTATCCATCCTGCTAGTGTTCCCAATATAAAGAGGTCTTGAAATACATCTTTAAATAAAATAAATCCAGGCAGCTGCCTTGCCTTGTTTACTGATAATACTCAAGAGCTGCTTCATGTTTGTGAGCTTGAAGCTGCGCCTCCTTGTGCATATCCATATACAAACAGATATAAGTACATTTTGTACTGTGATTGAATGTAACTGAGTTTTATTTCTAAACTTGAATCTGGCTCTGTCCCAGTGCTTCAACACCAGAAGCAACTCCCTTTAAAATGGAAGAGTGGTGCATTATTGAAACTCTATCAAACAGCTTTGGGGTACAGCCTTTCTGAAAAACGCCAGCTCTCTGGATGAGGTCTGACTGTCTGACTGCACATAAGCCCCTAATATGTTAATGGCCGTAGGGGATGCCTAAGGTACTATCTCAAGCTGCTTCGCACACCATATGTCAGGCCGTTAGCCACATGGATCTATTAATCAAAAAGAGCTGAAGAGGGAGGAGATGGTCTTCCAAAGGAGGAGCAAAGGGGGATGGGGAGGAAAGGATAAAGCATTTTAAAACCCCCACCATCCCCACTTCTTACAGGAAAATGAATTAAAATAGCGGAGGAAAACTTCCTCCGTGTAGATTTTCTTTCTGTCAACCTTAAAACCAGTCATAAATCTCTAGTAAAATCACTGGAATAATATCTGGTTCTACTAACATAGAAGCAAGTTTTACCCAGAGAGTCTGCGTTCGGATTCTTTGATTGTCAAACTTTTATAGAAAAGATTTTGATACTACATAATTTTTGTGATACTTGTTGTTTTGTCAATGAGCTTTATTAAAAGTAGGGTGGAGTAAATTGTATGTTTAGAGGGTGTATGAAGACATGCAGAGAGAGTCCTGGAGGATTTGTAATGAATATATAATTTATTAATATGTATCTGCACAGTTTTTTTTTATCACCTTTAGTACTTCTGACAGTATGTTAAAGTGTTTACATTTTCCTTCTTCTTTAAGCTGATTTTGTGATTAATGACACTGCAGAGTCTACAGGGTGCAAAAAGTATTTAATTCATTTTTGATAATCTCTATATTCTGCTTTGTTTAGGAGTATTTATTGCCCTTGAGTGTTTAAAACTGTTTTCAGGTAGATATGTAGTTTAGAAAGTTTACACAACCTTTGAAGTAATTGTGTACTCAAATTGGAGATAAGTGCATTAAATCTATAAGAAAATCTGATAGTTTCTGTTTTAAATTGGTCAAATTCCATAAAAGCACCATTTAAAAAAATCATATGGAAATATTGATTTAAAATGTCAGAAACATAACACTGATAAGAGAACACATAGATATTTAGATTTAAAAGTTGCATTTTTTTGTTACTCAGGGTATGGAAAAATATGAAAATTTTCAATTTAAATATGCTGTTCTTTTAATTGGTAGACAGTGGTTAGTAATAATGGAAAACAGCTTTTGCATTACCAATGTTAGTTTTTAGTTTATGATTAATAATTAATACCACTGAATATTATTTTTAATATTATGATGATTAGTAACCCTGGATTTTAGTAGTGTTGTGGTTAGGAGACATACTATATTAATTTATAGAATAGTGAATTTATGAGAAGTTATTGATCATAGGTTTAAATATATTCATATATATACCAAAATGATTAATTATGCATATATAAGAACACAGATTAACATATTGCCCAACTTTATTACTATAGTCATAGACCTCTGTTATATTGAACTTATAAAAGAAAACAAATATTATACTTTATAACTTAAAATACATAAACAGAGATAATTGTGAACTTATACTCAATTATAAAAATTTATGTAGATATCTGTGATATTGCTTCTCATATATAAGTGGGGTATATGTACTCATACTGATGTATAAAATGTTCTTTATTTAGTACACCACCAATTTATGCTTGTAAAGAAGTAATATTTCAGTTATAAAGAAAAGTAAACATTAGGAGGTGCCTTTAATTAAATAGAACAATATGTTTTATCATTTTGTTTGACTCTAAATTAATAATCATTAATAACTCAATTAGCAAATTCATAAAACAGAGACTTATAGAGGGCTTTTTATAGTCTCAATGTAAATATGAGTTCAAAAGAACTATATTATAGTTAGGAGGTGAGGAATACATAAAGACAGAATTATTCTGAATTTGAAGAGTAGCTGGCTAGAGAGAAACACTTATTATCTTTAAATTTTGTTGCATGCCACTAGCTTTCATTTCTTTCCCTGTAGTTAAAAGGTAGCCCATATATCTGTCGCTTTGGGTTTCCAAAGACTCTTAACTTAATTCCTTCAGGCTATTCATCAGCACAGTAATTAAACTAGCAAATGGATGTAAATAAAGTGAAATTGGTTTCATGACAGATGAGGCGAAGAGGCCTCTGACATGAAACAAGGCAGGACAATAATGATTTCAGCAGCATCAGCCTATGGAAGGAACCCCAGCTGGATTTATTAGGTGCTGCAAGTGATTTGCTAGAAGCGGGCAAGACATGAACACTCTTTAATTTGACAGGAATTTTGCATCCTAAAGAGCATATTGAAATATAAATCTGAAAGATGTTCAGGCAAACTGTAAACAGAAGCGTTATTGGACTGAAGGTGCTATTTGGGATTAAATGAGGATAAGGAAAGAGACTCACATCCCCTTCCATAATAGAAGAACTTCAATTGAACAACTTATTTAGTTCTCAGGAGGAAATGGCAAAATAATTATGAAACATTCATGCCTGCTGATGAATTATATTACTAATTAGGGCTATCACTTTGTATTTTCAGAGTCTTTAAACTATGGAAAACAATACACTAGATTATTTTAAAAAAATCATGATAAAACCATTTCATTAAGAGTGCCTGCATATGTAAAAGGAGAAGATAAAAAAACTAAGAGGTAAATGTGGATGGGAAACTTATTTAACAGAGTGAATTTTTTCTCATTTAAATAAAGGATGGTTTAAAGATCTGGAACCAGTCTGGTGTGTGTCTAGGTACCCAAAAAGAACATTTCTAGTTAGAAAGAGAAATGGTTTCAAGTCCTTGATCAGGGGACTCCTTAGAACCAAATATAGATTTCTCCTTGCAAAATAAGCAGTTTCATAGAGCAAAGAGAATAAAACTATAGCTAAAAGCAGTGCTGTAGGAGGAGGAGGTAGAAGGATAAATACTTGGCTGTCCTCAACAAGACTTAATGGAAATTGAGTCACGAATTCCACTACAATAAGGAAGTCACAAAAAGAAATAAAAGTCAGATTTTCACACTATGAGCAGAGTATCCTCTTTCTCTATGAAAATATGAGAAATGAACTTCTTTGTGCTGAACTGTAATCTCAATTATTTAAATCCCCTTTCATGAGGAGCAAAAACTTCAGTGAGTGGTCCCCTACCATTAAGAGTCACACAGGATAATCAGAACCATGGTCAGTTCCCGAGCGGCTGGGCGAGAGACTGCGAGCGGGCGGGAACCCCAGGGCAGCCTTTGACCCAGGAAAGGTGAAATCAAAATACTCGTGAATTCTGCGGGCAATTTAATTATTCAGCAGTGGATTCAGATCCGCGAGTGGTATACTAACGCCGGCCTCAATCCTCAAATCTTATAGAAAGCGGACTACTAAAGGAAAGGAAGAAAGGGGAGGAGAATAGGTTATCAAAAAAAATCTTAATAAAAATAAAATCTTTAGAAAACCAAACCAAACATTCATTGCAGGTTTTCTCCCCTTTTTATGATGGGTGACTTTGGGGGCACGAAAGAATTCATAATGAAACTCAATTGACTTTTTCTGCGAGCCAGCCCCCACCTTTCTTAAATAGAAAAATCTGCCTAATTATTTTAAAATTCTTTTTCCAATTGCAAGGCATAGTCAAGTCCTTTAATTATAATCCAGACTGAATAGGGGGAGCATATGGAGGAGAATGTCAAGAAGAGGATGCCAGGGGCAGGCTCTCAGAAATCTGTATTCATTTCTGGCTCTTATTTGTTCAGTAATCTCTACCATCATAACTAAATCTTGAAGCACTGATGTAGTTCGAGTTGTTGTTGACTTAACGTCAAAATTCAATCACTGGGGGTTTTGCATCAGCGGGGCTACTTATTTGTCTAATAAATCCGTCATTTTGTAAGAAAAATATTTGAGCAGCCGCACTTGACCTCTTGGTATCCACAAGTCACATTTATTTCTCCCAGTTTACAAATGCAAAATCGAGATGATCATCTAATGCCTGGAGGAACTGTGTTGATTTCTGATTGGATTTTAGATGGAAATGTCTATTTTAAATACCTTGTGATTAAATTGTACATAGAATAGAACCCATGCATTTTAAGCTGACTCCTGCCTGGAAAATTAACAACTTGCATAGCTCGTCATATATTAGTCATACTTATGCCCAAAAGAAAAAAACTAAAAATAATTCCATCACCCTATGACCTATAAAATAGTAAACTCACCTTTTCGAAATATATACTTAAAATTCACACTCAATTTTGAGGCTTTATTAAAACGAGCTCTTAAAAATGACGTTCTCTTATGAGTTTCCTTAACATACCTTCCCCATATGTTTTGATTACTGGAGATAAGGCTTCATTTTCCCATTCCAGGAGCAGAACACACAAAATTCAATGCATTTTTCAGTATGGGTGGGACCACAATGTTTAGCCTACTCCCTCCACCCTCCCCCCAAATATAACTCAAGGCCAAGAAAATCTTCACCCTTTCTATTAAGGATATTATCATATTAGATCTGAGTGAATTATTTACTTCTCAGTATAGTAGTACTTTGGGGGCTTGATTGGAAATATTAGTTTCACACTCTTTAATCCTGCTTCTGTGAGGGGGGGTTCCCCTTTTAAGTACTAAGACACTTTCACCACTTAGGAATCTCTGGAAATCTTTGCCTGAGGAACCAAGAGGAGTCATTAGATAGTTTTAAGGAGACATGGTGGGCAGGATGACCTCATTGGGACCCTAACTGTTGCGTCCAAGTACTGGACTGAACAGAGAAGTCTTTTAGAGTCAGACTGGAGAAATGAAGAACTGATTTGATTGTGGCCTGAAGTTGCAGCAAATTGGAACTCCAATGGCTTCTGCATTTACCCCGGAGGACCATGTCCTAAGTAGACTGTCCCTCCAACTTTGTGGTTTGGTGTGATTGCAACTTGAAGATGGAGGTCTCAGCTGCTCACTCAAATTCCGGGCCCCCTTTTACTTTTGCTTTCCCGTGGGGGAGGCGTTGCGTGCGTCTGCGCGCCCGTGCATGTGTGTGCGCGCACCTGGAGGACGGACAGATTAAGTAAGTGCAGCTCAAGTTTGTTCCAGATCTGAAATCTTTTTCAGATCAATTTCACATACAATTTCACATACAAGTGATTTCAAATCCAAGCTTCTCCCCTCCCACTCTCGCCGCCCTAGCTTTGCAGTCCGTCTCCTTGTCCTGGAGGAGGCCCTTGTCAGTTGCACTTGTGTTTAGAGTTTGCACGTTTTTCTCTCTCAGCCCGTTCCCTTATCAGGATATTGGAAACTCCAGCATCCTCACAAAAAGAGGGGTGCTTTCTCCGCTCTTCCCAGCAGTAAGCAGCCAGAGTCACCCAAAGCTTCATTGCTACAC
>PVKC010033208.1:0-14041 GCA_004027635.1 Crocidura indochinensis
AAAAAAAAAAAAAAAAAAAAAAAAAAAAAAAACCAAAAACAAAAACAAAAACCATATAAACATTTAGACTTGTGAACCAAGGTTAACTCAATAAAAAGAAATGTAAAGGCAAAAGACACAAAGGATTTAATAATATTCTAAAAATGGTAATGCATTATCTTTTAGCTATTTCAATATCAAATTGTCTTAAAATTGTCCCTCCGAAAAACAGGTTGCCACAATGTGTCTGTATCACAAAATAAATACCAGATTTCACAGGCAGGGAATCTGGCTCTCTCTGTTGGGTCACACCCAACCATTACAAAGATAGGCTTTTGTGGTTAAACACCCACTGTACTTCATTATTTGTTTGTATTCGTTATTAAACCTACACAGGCTCAATAGTGCTTACTTTAGAGATAACACATTGAAATAAGTGTGAAGGGAAACCATGTCTGGGCGTAACAAAATAATATTTAAGAACATGGAACCTGGATTATTTAAATCAGTACCCTTTATAAAAAGAATGTGCTTCAGGCTAGAGCAATAGGTAGGGTAGGGTGCTTGTATTCCTCGGTGACCTAAATCTGAATTCGATACTGCACTAACATAAGGTCCTGCCAGGAAAGACCTCTGAGCTCGATCCAGGGGTAAGTAAGCCCTGAGCACAGCCAGGTGTGACCCAAAAATCAAAAAGAAAAGAATGTGCTTCATGTTAAAGACGATTCCCCCCTAACATGCAAGTCAGTTACTTTTTCTAAAAAGGTAAATCCTGGGTAAGTCTCGGAAGTGTTCGCAGAAAGGAATTTTAGTCCATTTGCCGAACTGTACGTGGCATTAGCAAATATTGCAAAGTAACGAAAGTTGTCACTAAGAAGGAATGAGGAACACCTTCCAATGTTATGGGGGAAATTCTGACATCTTAATTATATTCTGCCACCTAGTGACAAAGAAAATTTAACGTACTTACCAGGCTGCAAACTGCTCTCTCTAGGGCTACCCTCCACCACCTGGACCCCAAAGTTGCAGCCTGATGCTCTGGGACAAGCCCAATGCTACAAGCTTTTGTTACTTGTGACAGGCTTCTCTATTTCTCTTCAGGACTCCAGGAGGAAAATGGTCAAAAATTAACAGAGCTGCCCAGCCCAGAACTACCAGGATCCTTTCTGCCCCAGGGAACCTTTGTAAGCTCTGCTGCACACCCCAAAATTTCATGGGGGAAACAAACAGCAAAACTGAAGTGGCATGCTGTGGAATAACTTTTGTTCACGAATCTTTTGAGGGGTTTGTTGATGCCATGGTGAAAAGAGGGGTTCTTATATGCCACATGAGTTCTTACACACAAAAAAGGCATGCAAATTCCTGTCGGTTCCAAAATAAAAGTTGAATATTTGAAAGGTTCTTTCAGGTCCAGTCTTGCATCTGAAGGTGGAGACATTTCCACTACCTATTGCAGATAAGACCTGAATGCCAGCAAGCACTGAGAGGAGAGCTTGAGGGGTGGTCGGAGTAAGCACTGAAAGTGGAACCTGGGCCCCTGGTTCTTCCTAGCTTAGCTTAAAAACTCAGAATTCCTTTAAACTCTTCCCTACTTTCCTGTGTTCAGGAAAAACATTGGTGTTACAGCCATGACAATTAATAAGACAGTGGTCCTCTACAGAATCTTTCCTTGAACAAAATAAGATCATATAATTCTGAGCAATAAGCATTTTGAAGGCTTCTTTTTTTAAAAGATACATTGGTTTAAAGGATAAAAAAGAGCTGAGACAGCACTTTTTGTCGATTGTTAGGTTTAGTTATTATTTTTCTTTCTGGTCTTGGGCCACAGCTAGTGGTCTCCAGGGATTTGACCTGAGGGATTTGACAAAGCTGGGGGGAGCTGGGAGAGCTGAGGAACATGGAGGTGGTTAGTAAAAAGCCCTATCCACTGCTCAATATCTCCAGCCCTCAATAGCTTATTTTAAGAATAAATATATGGTAAAATAGGAATAAACTCCTAATCTTAAAATTGAAAGACACTGAAATTGAAAACATAGAAAACCCCTTAACCCAAACAAATAGGGTGCATTTAGTCTGGTGATTTGTTATATTTAGTTTAGTTGTACATGTAATCAATAGTCAAATGGAACTTGTATTTCATAGTTTCTTTTTTCAATCTCTTTGACTGCCCTCGTGTTTTTCTCCAGTGCATGACCAGGCTTCTGGGTAGAAAACAGTGGTGTGCATTTAAAGATTCTACCCCTGAATAAAGGATCCCCCTAGCCCACCCTACATTAGGGAAAGATACTCCAAGAAAAGTACTCAAATTAGCATCTGATCTCCTCACTGCTCCATGCTGTCTCCATCCAGTATGTAGCTCTTAGCCCACCTGTCTAATCTGATCAAAGGACAATTTCTTGACCTCAGAAGACTCAGATTCCAGAAAGAGAGCTGCTGCTGTTGGTTCCAAAGAGGATGATTCTGAAAAAAAATCATTCTTCCTAAGCATATCCAACTTCTGGAACATAGCAATGGCTAGGGGTCAATTCTTAGAAGTATGGGTAAGTTTTCCAGGCACATGATCATTGGAGTACTACAGGGATCAGAAATCTTTATCACAGTGCTTCCAAAATTACAACACTGCTACTTGAAAGTGTGTCCTCTTTGGAATTGTGGTACCTAAATTTACTCAAGAAAAAGGTGTCTTCGGACAGGTAACTAAAGATGTCGTCAGCCTTAAACCCAGATTTAAAAAAAAAAAAGCCATATTCATCCATCACTTATTCCAGAGCAGAGGATACTGCCTTCTCCAGGTTTCTGTCTCTCTCAAGAATCTTTTTCCAGAGAGAAAGAAAAGTAAAATGTCTACCCTTAGGGCATGCTGGGAAGAGTGGGTAGGAGGGAAACTGGGGACAATTGGTGGAAGGAAATGTGCACTGGTGAAGGGTAGAATATATTCTAAGACTGAAAATCAATCAAGAACAATTTTAAAACCATGGTGCTTAAATAAAGTGATTATATTTTTTAAAAATACCTTTTTCCAGGGGCCACAGCTATAGCATTGCCAGTAGGACATTAGCCTTACAGAGCTGACCCAGGTTTGATCCCCGTTATTCCATATGGTCCCCAGAGCCTGCCAGGAACAATTTTTTAGGGGACAAACGTGGCACATTTTATTTTTATATTTACATAGGCACAGTAAGTATTGGGAAAATTATAAAGAGAATTTCCTTGGCCTAAGAGATACAGGGTGTCCCTAACCTTGTAGCATACTGTCATGAGGCCGATTACAGCCTCTGGACAACGTGGATGGCCAAAGTCTGTAGTTGTCCAACCTCAAGGTCTTTCTTTATGGTGCCAGAAAACATTCTGCTCAGTCACAGTTGTCAAAGTCAGTCCTCTGTAATTAAAGATTTTGGTTGGGCTGGAGGATTGGCATGGAGGTAGGGCATTTGCCTTGCATGCAGAAGGACGGTGGTTCAAATCCCAGCATCTACTATGGTCCCCCGAGCCTGCCAGGAGCAATTTCTGAGTGTAGAGCCAGGAGTAACCCTGAGCACTGCCGGGTGTGACTCAAAAACCAAAAAAAAAAAAAAAAGATTTTTCACAGATCCTAGGACAAAGCCTAAGATTAAATCTTTCTTTATGGTCCCAGGAAAAGTTCTGCTCAGTTTCAGTAGTCATAGTCAGTCTTCTGTGATTAGTGATCTTGGTTTTTGCACTGATCCTAACATGGAGGGTCTTCTGATTTTATCTCACTATTAAGTGATGAACTGCCATTTATTTTTAATGGACAAGTACTTGTATAGAAAGTAACAATCCATTACCACAGTGTCCACACAGAATTTCATCTTCAGGTCTGAGTATTGAGCCATTCAATCTGGTTGGTAGAGTGATTATTCCTGCCTACGAGTCATCTGGAACCCTCTGAGAACCACTTGAAAGGCCATTGTTTCCAAGCCCAGTTAAACAAATGTGAATCATAATCGTGGATGAAATAATTCAAACCAGGTTGAGGGTGAAACACATGAAGTCTGACAATCTTCTGCCTAGTATGGAGCCCCAGGAATAATTTCTGAGCAGAGCTAGGACTAGCCCCTGAAGTCCACCAGGTGTGGCCCAAAAACCAAAAGCAAATAAATAAAAAAGAACCCTTTTTTTTTTTCAACAGCTTCCTTACCTAGCTTCTTTGTTTGGCCAGCTCTGTGCAAACATTTTTACATCACACTGGGCCATCTACTCAAAGTTTTGCCTTCTAAATGTGTCTAGAAAGTGGCACTGATTATAACAGGCAAGGAACCTGTAGTTGTTATTAGAGAAAGATGTTATTAAGGAAGGGATAAAAGGATGTCACTCGGTTCTGTCTTGGGAGCATGACAGGACACAGACAGCTATGATAGTGGTCTGTATCTCATTCATTCATCCACCCACAAAGTCCTCATCTTTAACAAATATTGCAGCCACTTCATTTTTGGGTGGCCTGCTTATTGCAACACAAGATACCACAACTAGGGAGTACTTAGATTCTGACCGGGAACATTGTCACTGTCAGCAAAGCTCTGAAATGCTTCCTTAAAGTTGTTCATTGCTCATGTAGTACGCAGTGGCATTGCCCTCAAACACGGAAGTACAATCCATTGTTACCCTCAGATACCTGAAACTTGCCCACAGGAAGTGTATGGACAATGTAAAGAAATGCAGGGATGCAGTTGGCCAAAAAGAAAGTGAAGTGATACTGGAGCACCACTCTACTGAATGGCTAGAGGACCTCAAAAACCATCTAGTTTTCAGAATATGGATATAGGTGCTCAGCTACCATGACAATGCTATAGAGTAAGCTAGTTTTACTTTGGCAGGGACAGAGAGCTACCCCAAACTCTGTAATGCTGGAGAGCTACTCCCCACTTGGTGTTTACATGGTTGGTATCCAAGACATATCTGAGGCAATTACCTTAACATCTATATTATCTCTCCAGCCTCTAGAGTTTTTATTTATTACACAACATCCAAAGGATAAAAGACTTAAAGCAAGAGCATATATAATGAAATTGCAAAGTGTAAATTACAGGAAAAACAAAGAACAGGAACAGAGTAATGCATGACAGGTATAAAGAAAATCATAATTGAGGTACAACTCAGTAATAAAAAGAGTTTCAGCATCTGGGGAGAATTTAACAAACTATTGATAATCCAGGGTTATGTTATTCAAACTGTGGTCCCAAGACTAATAGCACCAACATCAAGTGGGAACTTTTTAGGAAGGCAAGATCTTAGCTTTCTCCCAAAATGAATTTTGGATCATATTGAATCAGAATCTCCCTTTTAACAAAATTCACCAATGACCTGTATGTACATAACCTTTGAGAAGCACTGGTCCAGGAGGACCCCCCCCCCATGAAAAATATTCATGAGAAGCTCGACTGGAGTTGAGAAGCTATGGTTTCTTAGCATCCATAGCTAATTCTTACTAGGCAACTTAGAAAAAAACATATAGGAGAATATAAATGTATAGTGTATAATGTATATAAAGTAAGTTTAGTATACAAAGTAAAATTAAAAAAGAACTCTCAATAGAAAACCAAGCATTTTAAGGACTTTTTCCCTTTGGAACCTTAAGAAGGAAACACTTCAGAGGCCAGTGAGAGAGTACAGGGGGGCTAAGGCACCTGTGATTAGATTTCTTACCGCACAGATGGTCTACTACGTACCACCAGGGGTCACTCCTGAGCACAGAGCCAGGAATATTCCTGAGCACTGCCACTTTGGAGAATGAGGGTGGTGAGGGAGGGGAAAAAAAGCACTCAATCCCACGGGGAAATGGTCTGACTTCATTTGTGTGCCAAATGTTGCAGTGACAGAATTTAGTTGTTTCTTATAAAGTAATAAAAGCTAAAAGTTTGACATCAGAATGTCAGTACTGAGGTGAATCTAAGACTAACTCAGGAGTAAACAGAATAAGCACCTTTGTTTTGTTAAAAAAAAAAGAATTTTTATTGGAACCAGCTATCTTCATTAGTTTAAATCAGGGACCCCAAACTATGACCCACAGGCCACATGAGGACTTCCAAAGACATTTATCCAGCCCACTGGCTATTTTTGCTGCTGCTGTCCTGCTTAGCTGCCAACTCATCCAGGTACTGCAGTACGCATGTGTAGAATGCGTGCCACACTCTCTGATTCCCCTCCTCTCTGTCTCTCGCCTCCTCCTCTCAGTCTCGGGCAGGGATCCTCAAATTATGGACCACCAAAAGCAGGTTCATAGTTCCCATTGAAACACTTGTAAGTTTGTTGGTTTAACTTTACTTGTTCTTCATTTTAAATATTTATTTCCATTATTTCTTTTTTACTTCATAATAAGGTAAATGCAATGTGCATAGGAATTTGTTCATAGTTTATTTTTAACTTTATTGATTGATTCATTGATTGATTGGTTTTGGAGCCACACCTAAAGGCTCTCAGGGGTTAATCATGACTCTGTGCTCAGAAATCGCTCCTAGCTGGGAGGACCATATGGGATTCCAGGAATCAAGCTGGTCCCTCCCAGGTCAGCTGTATGCAAGGCAAAAGTCCTACCGCTGTGCTATCTCTCCGACCCCATATCTCTCCGGCCTCATTTTTTTTTTCAACTACAATACAGACGTCCAACAGTCTGGGAGACAGTAAACTGGTCCCCTATTTAAAAAGTTTGATGACCCCTAGTTTAAGTGTCTGTCAATATTCTTACTATTGTGGCAAATACATACAATATTTCGTTTTTAAAACTTATTTAACCTATTAGCCCTCTTCAAAGAAAATGCTATCTTCTTTAAGTAAATGAACAGGAAGTGCTTCCTAATTATACCCAAAGAAATTGGACCCTTCTCTCTCCTATCCCCTATAATTTTTTTTTTTTTTTTTTTGGTTTTTGGGCCACACCCAGTGATGCTCAGGGGTTACTCCTGGCTATTCACTCAGAGGTCGCTCCTGGCAGGCACGGGGGACCAAGTTGTTTTCTCGCCAGGTAACTTATATGGAACAAGGTTTCTCTTGGTGGTGCTGAAATTATAGGGGAATAGAGGAGTCAGGCCTTGGCGCTGGAGGTGAGGTGCCTGCGCTAACCGGGGGATCGAACTGCGGTCCATCCTAGGTTAGCGCAGGCACCTTACCTCCAGCGCCACCACCCGGCCCTTCTATTCCCCTATAATTTCACCACCACCAAGAGAAACCTTGTTCCATATAAGTCACCTGGAGAGAAAACAACTTGGTGTGCTACAAGGTCATCACTTCTCCAAGTGGGTCTCATTAACCAAGGTAGAGAAACTCATTTTGGGTTCAGGGATGTAGCTCAGAAGTAAAGCACTTATGCAAGTGTGAGGACATGGTTTTATCTCTAGGCACTGAAAAGCAATCATTTTGGGGTTTAATGATTGGCAAATATGCATTACAAAAGTAAGTCCAGACTCATTCCCCAGTTTCCATGATATGAAAATTTATCCACCTGAGCTCTATTGACTTTTGGGTTTCTTTGGTATGGAAGATTCTCCTTTGCATTATAGGATTTTAAATAGTGCCTCTGAATTTTACCTACTACAAGTCAGTGACAAGTCCCAGTTGTGATAATATACTCTGTATGCTTGCTCCTGAGATATTTGCCCCAGAGAAGAAAAACAACCACATGATGTGTTAAGAACCACATCATGTAAATACCTTATGACTAGGTTCAATCATTGCAAGATCCTGAAGCACAGCCAGGTGCAACCCCTGAGTACAAAGCTGGAAAAAAAGCCTCTGAGTACTACCAGGTGTAGCCTGAAAACAAGCCCCCCCAAAAATAGCAGTAATAGGGATGAGGAGATAGCTGAAATGACTGGAATAAGAATGTGACATACAAATACCCCAGGTTCCATCTCCAGTACCACATGGTCCCCTGAGCAGCATCAACAGCAACATCCCAAGCACTGAGCCAAGAGCAGCCTGGGAACTGCTAGATGTTGTCCCACAGGAAAAAAATTTAACTCTGAAGAATATTTCAGGAAAACACATGGCTCAATGGGTTTGGCAGGATGAATTAACCCCAAGAAAATTGAATGGCTGAAACTGTTATATGGTTTGGGTTTTGCTTTATTTTGAGCACTATTTTGTTTTATTTGTTTAAATAAATTTAATTTGGATAAATATCTGCCAATGGCAGTGACATTAGTACTGAAATACTTTGCATCATAAGCACCAACAATGAATGATTAATCACTCAGAATCAATTACAGTCGTCACTTTTGAGCCATAACATTAAAATCATATTAGCACCCAGAAGGACACTTGTCGTCCTATTCTAGGAGGGCAAGCACCTATTTTTATCCCCAGTTTTAGATTACTATAATGCAAGAATACTTTTATATCTTGATTCTTGAAAAGTATGAAAATGTAGATTGTATAGCATCATTGATATACTGCGGTGTCTCCATTCAATGTGTACTTACAAATCACAGATCAATATAGATCAATAACAGTTACAGGGGCCCGGGAGATAGCATGGAGGTAAGGCACTTGCCTTTCATGCAAAAGGTCATCGGTTCGAATCCCGGTGCCCCATATGGTCCCCCGTGCCTGCCAGGAGCAATTTCTGAGCATGGAGCCAGGAGTAACCCCTGAGCACTGCCGGGTGTGACCCAAAAATCAAAAAAGTAAAAATAAAAAAATAACAGTTACAGTTCAATTACTCTTGCCAGGTCCTGAACAAGATCATTCTACTCAATACACAATAATGTTACCACTTCCAGAATACCTTTTTGCCTTCCTATTTATGGACTTTCTGGGTTCTGTGACAGTTAAAGAAACAAGATATTCTGGTTCACAGAATCATAAGAATTGTATTATGTTCTGGGTCCCAGAATTTGATCCACAGTACCTCATCTACCCCCATATCTGTCCAGCACTACCAGGTGTGGCCTTGGTGGTCCCCAGTGCTAAACCTTAGTGCCAAATAATTTGGCCTATACTGCCAGTTAAAGTAAAATTGAGGAATTCCCTACTAAAAATAAGCAAATATATTATATAGAGAACTTGGGAAAACTAAAGAAAGAATCTACACTTTAATTAAGACATAAAAAACTAAGACTAATCAATATAAAGCACCTTTATGGTTTCACACACACATAATAGATTGGAAGCTTCCTCTATATAATTTATATCTATTAAGTAATATAGTCTATATGGCTAAAGAAAATTTACTCTACATATAAAATCCTGTTCTGAACAGCTAGGAGATAGTTCAGGGGCATGTGCAGAGACCTGAGTTCAATCCTAATACCTCATGATAGCCCACCCACCATTACTATGCCCTACCAGGTATAGTTATATAGGTAGGTATAGTTATACCTACCAGGTATAGTTCTGGAGCCTCATTGATCCTCATTATAACTGGGCCTCAAAAACACCACTCTATCAGCACAAACACTGAATCATGACTCCAACTGGCTAGAATAGACCCCAACTCCCTAAATACTACTTGGTAGCATTCTACCACTACAGGGGAAAAAATGTCCTGGAAACCAAATTATTCTTACTTAAGAATAAAGAATATTCTTAAGAATTACATAAGAATAAACTAGGCCTAAAAGTTGATAAAAGTTGTAAGCACTCAAGTGGGAAAATTAGAGATCGAGAAGAAAAAATAGAGGCAGTAACTCTAAGTGACCCATTCTAGGAGCTAAGCAAAATTGAATAGGTCATAAATCACTGACATACAAGAACAAATGAGTACATCTAATCCGATTGCATGAGCAAGAATGGGTTCACAGAAACAATTAGCAAATGGGCTTTATGGAACTTAAAAACAAATTGTTGATTGTATATGTTAGCAACCATTGTATATGTTGAATGAAAATGTTTTCTGTAGAAGCACTGTAGCCTAAAACTAGCTTAAAAAAGTTCTTTGTGAACTATATTCGAGGTTTGACTCTTTTTGGTAATAGCCAGGTCAAGTCCACAGGAGAAATAATACTGCTGGCCCTCCCTTTTATTTCTCCGAACATCAATCTACTTCTTAGTCAGATTTTATTTAACACTATCATGAATAAAAATAAAATTTTGAAGGCTCAAAGGCTTTTATTTATAAAATCAAGTGATTCCTGGTTTAAATACTGCTAAATTGGATCTTACTTGAGCTAACAATAGAAAATGTTTGATAAGTATTATTGATAAGCTAGAATAACCCCCTTGAAAAAATACAGTAAGTCAAGATATTTATCCAAGATTTTAAAAAATACATTAATGAATTATTTAAAAATACTTCTCCTTAAAATAACATAAGGTCTACAAACATTTTAGATAGTTGGGAGGAATTATTGTACTAAATATTAGTTAAAGTCCTAACTTTGACTGTAACACAATTATGTTCATTATGTATTCTTTTTTTTTAGGTGGAGTCACACCCTGAAGTGCTCTGAACTTACAACTCTGCACAGGAATCACTCCTGGCATTCTCTGGGATCTCATCTGGCATAGGAAATTGAACTGGCAAATGCCTTAACCATTACTTTTGTGGTCCTCATTATAGATACATATGTCCAAATATAAGTTCCAAGAATTTATGGTCGGAGCGATAGAACAGCGGGTAGGGTGCTAGCCTTGCACGCACTCAACCTGCGTTCGGTCTCTAGCTTCCCACATAGCCCCCTGAGCATGCCTGGAAGGCATCCTGAGCAAAGCTAGGAATAACCCCTGAGCATCGCTGGGTGTAGTTAAAAAAGGGCCAAAAAAAAAAGTTCCAAGAATTTATAGTCCTCAATTTTAAAAACTAATTAGGATAGTTTTTATATTGATAGCCAAAAAAAAAAAAAACTCTGACTTTCAGCAACATAAATATCTCTTATACACATGACCCACATGTTTCATCCCAATGTGTTCATATCTACTTACCTCTTGAATATTTATGCTGGAAATTGCAAATGGTCTGAGAGAGAGTATGTCTGGTAAGGTGCTAGCCTTTCATATACCTAATCTGGTTTATCCCTGGCACAATAAACAGTCCCCCATGCCCCATCAGGAATTAGCCCTGAATACAGCTTGTTAGGCCAGACTCACAGAGACACAGACACCAGAGTCTATTAAGAGCTCAGTGCTGAGGACCCAGGCCAAAGTGACACCAAGAGCCATGAGCTGTCTTTTACCATAATTTTTATGCTTTCTTGCACAAAGATGGGAGTTGGTGAGTGGGCAAAGTTATGTTTTGAACTCATTGATGTATGGTGGAGTACAGAAAAGAAAACAAGGTTAAAGTACCTGAGACATTCTGGCAAGCTTTTTTTCTTTCTTTTTTTTTCCTATTCGCAAGTACTTGAGGAATATTAGCCTTTTGGGAAATACTTTTCTTATAATAATGGATCTTGGGATGTTTTCTTTAACTCTTATTTACAACCCACCAGGAGACTGTCCCTTTTTGTTGCCTTTCTGGTATGGAGGGGCTATCTCACAAACTCTGAGTTGTTCCCTTTAAATTTTTTCTAAGCATACCCAAATAAGCAACACATGGCAGTTAGAATATTCTCACAGGTTTGCGACACACATCATGTTCACCCTAACTTCAAGCAGTTCTAATTTTGGCTTCCAATCTGGAAATTGTCTTTGTTCAAGGCTAACTCCTAAAAAAAATGGGGTACTATACTGTCTCAAGCTGAAAATAGCTCCAAAACAAGCCAAATAAAAAATCAAAAGTGGCACATCAGCTTTCATTCCATTTGTCAGAACAAACACATGTTTATCTCTATTGTCAAGGAAAAAGTTGACTAGAAGGAGAGCTGGAACCATGGCAAGGGGACCTAATGACTGCACAGCAATAAGAAGTATTTAAGCTATAAATGCAGTGACTTTGGAGTCATCACCCACTACTTCTGCCTTATGCTAAATGAGAATCTTCATTTGTATAAAGTCAAAGGTAGTGATGTCAAATCTATCGTAAGCTTTACCAGGACAATTCAAGTATGCTGTCAACAACAACAAAAAAAAAAGGTTTGAACCCCAATGAAATGGTGTTGGAGATTCAACAATGAAGGGGAATGTATTGCTCTGGATTCTGGTGACTTTATACGAGAGAAATCAATTCACACTGCTTGGGTAAAAAGACTATAGCCAAATTCAAATGGAGCTAGGACATCTTAGCTCTCCAAAAGAGACTGAATTTAGAGACTCAAATGTTGTTAGTTCTTCATCTCCCTGCTTTTCATTTCCGCAACTTGCTTCACTCTCCCAAGTTTCAGATATTTTCCAGCTGTGAAAGGAATGGGACATAGGCCCCAGGGAGCACTAAACTTGAAAAAGCCAGGAATGGAGGGCTCTTCCTCACTGCTTCTGCCTCCAAAGATCTTTGGGAAACTACTGAAATTGAGATTCAACCAACGTGTGCTTTTAAACTAAGGTTCCTGTTGTTGTTTGGAGACCAGGTTGGGCTGAGATAAAGAGAAAAACAACATTCAACCCTCCCAGTCACTTCCTTAATAAAATTCTCTTTTCCTTTGCTTTCTGTGACAGATTGTTGAAGGATCTCTGCTCGAGGCTAAGAAGCCTTTGAGGTTCATTTCTATTGTTACCATAGATTGTCTTTTGGGTACTTCATGAACAGCAAACACTGGAGGCCAGATTCCAGACTATTACCATTTTGATTCTGAGGCTGGAACAGAAGTGGAAACTTTTTGCAGACTGATGCTGAGGTATTTTTCTTTTCTATACTTAAATCTGAACCTTATAGCTCCGATTTACTACTCTCCTGAGCCTACTGTAACTACTCAGCTCAAAAAATGTGTACTGCTCGGAACCAAGGGATGGTTCAAATGACTAGAAGCACATATTTTTTTGCTTAGAGGAGCCCTGGGTTTTCTCCAGGCAATGCTTGGTCCTTTCCCTCCCTCTCATCAGTACCTCTAAAAGTGACCCTGGACCACCAAACAGGAAGTAGCCCCCTCCCCACCAGTACTGGGAATTACTCTAAAAAAAAAAAGAACACACAATTAAAAATACAATTTTAGGAGGGCAGAGAGAAGGCACAGTAATAGCACACACAGTGATAGCACAGTTTGCCTTGCATACAGTCGATCCACGACCCACATTGGGTTTGAATCCCGGCGTCCCATATACTTCCCCATGCATGCCAGGAGAGATTTCTGAGCGCAGGCTACCCAGGAGTAATCCCTGAACACCGCAGAGTGTGACCCAAAAACAACAACAAAAATCAATTTTATGGAAAAAATTTAATTATGTAAAAAAAGAACAATAGTTCAATGGACTAATTTTTAGCCAACAATGACTAGACATGCAGAGAAACCAACTATATGAGAAAATAAGCATGAATCAATTCTTCATAGAGCCAAAATTAGAAGACCAAGGTTTCAAAGAAAATATCTCAAATATTTTAGAGTGAAAGAAAAAAATTTGAAACACTAAAATATGCAAATTGTAACTTAACAAGTAATATGTTTGAAGAGTTAAAGAAAAAATTTTGAGACACTAAATTATGCAAATTATAACAAACAAATTCTTGAAGGATCTCTGCTCGAGGCTAAGAAGCCTTTGAGGTTCATTACTATTGTTATCATAGATTGTCTTTTCATGAATAGCAAACACTAAAATATGTAAATTATATCATAAAATCAACAGATCAAGTGAAACTATATAAAAATAACCAAATATAAAAACTAACACTGCAAAATACATAGATGCTGGAGCACTCAATGAAAGGGCTCAATAGTAGATTTGCGATGGAAAAATTAGTGACTTTAAAAATTAATAGAAATTAACACAAATTAGCAGAGCCGGGGGAGAGGTGATGAAAAAAATGAGGTAGAGCCTCTGAAAATTGTGGAACAGGCTGGTCTCAGGGCCGCCATGTGCCAGGAGTTTTCCTGGCTTTGTACTGGCATGTGGTGGGCCCTGGGTTGGACAGCTAGCCAAAGATCCCCCGGGACTTTCCATTAGTCTGGGGGGCCAGACGCCCCCACGCCAGAGGGTCTTCACGGCCGGATCTGGTAAGCTGGACCCAAAGCAAAACTCCGTTATCCATAACAGATGCCCTGCATTACTGTCTTTTTTTGGGAGGATAATCAATTTCAAAAGC
>PVKC010033209.1:0-13909 GCA_004027635.1 Crocidura indochinensis
GCAGTGACAAAGTGACCATGTTGGACTGCAGACAAGACCCTGACTCTCAGACAGAGCAGCAAGGGAATCTTTCCTGATCCTTCCTGGAGACACATCTTCCCATTCTAATCCATTCCTATATCTTTCTGACTTGCACTTGGCTTCATAAAAATCCCAGTCAGGGGCTCTAAGATAAAATGAACCCATACAGATAGAATAGATTTCCTCTCCCTATATCCCTAACACCAACCTTCTGACTTTTAAGTTCCAAGTCTCTTGGTCAAATGTCAATTGTCAGTTACTAAGTGACATGGTTGACAGGAGGTAGGTCAAAGACATGCTCTATAGTGGTAAAATACAGAAGAGGCACTTTATGAAATACTTTGAGGGTGCTTTGGGAAGCACTGCTAAGCAATCTTCTAGTAACTTGTTTTATGCATGACCACAGTCACACCTATCTACAGAAAATATTATAGTACGTGTCTAAACAACTTATCTATATTCAAACATAGTACCCACATTCCAACAAACATCAAAGGGATTCAATTACTTGGGTGAGCTGTCTTGCAAAAATAGGAATATTTACTGCAGTTGGTATCTATAATTTTGAGGCACTAGCATTACCTAAAGCCTGCCTTCCAAGTTCATTGCACGGAGATGTATAAAGTTCCTCAGGATCTGTACACTTCAGCTCGATGTTGTTAGCTACGTTAAGGCATAATTTGGAGACAAGACTTTAAAAACATAAGCACAGGGAGTTATTCTCCAAGTCTCAGTTACTGAAAGATATTGTGGGAAATGGGAGTCACCACAGCCAAGATTCACCTCCTCAGATCCCAAAGAAATAGGACCCATGGGCTAAAACTCCTGTGTTGGGCTAGACAGATAGAACAAAGGTTAAGGCATTGCCTTGCACATGAGTACACTGGTTCAATTCACAGCACCACATATGCAGTCCCTAATGATTGCAGAGCATAAGCCAAAACAAAACAAAAACAAATTACCTAGACCCCTAAATTCAGGATGTTAACCAAAGATTTTCTCCTCAAAATTAGGGTGCTAGAAGAAGGGAGTCACAGGAGAGCAGACAAATCTCAGAAGTGAGGAACTGCAGGAAGAACAGGTTGGGATTGGGTCCGAATTCCAACATCCTGTCCAAATTCAGAAGGGTGCAAGAAGAAAAGTGACTGGGGTCAACGTGGAAATGAAAAACTACAGTTATAGTAAACTACACAGAAAAAAGTATCAAGGAAGATTTAGAGTTCTTCAAAAACTTAAGAAAGAATGAATGATCAAGCAACAGAAAATACTGCAACAAATACTGCAAATAAACAAAATCCATGGTTGTTTGAAAAATGAGAGAAATCAATGATTGTTTTAAAAATGCGCATGATACCTGCTGAGTTTACTTTTGACTCATGGTGAACAGTGTTCATGAAGTCACTAGGATATAAACGGTGCTCGAAGATTTAAACAAAATCTAGGAGATAACTAGGGATAAAGAAGAAAACCAAGAGATAAAAAAGAACTGAGATCTGGGGGAAGAAAATAATCACTATTGCTAGCATTAAGAGGTAGGGCCATAGAGCTAGTACAAAAGTTAAGAAGCCTGTCTTGCATGCAGACAATCCTAGTACTGTGCAAATGGTCCATAGAGTACAGCTATATGTGACCAGAGGCTTAATTCTTAATATTTAGATATTAGCTATATATTAGGTATATTAGATATTAGCTATAATAGATAAATATAAATAATAGTATAGGCAACTTTCAGAACCACAAAGGAGGTCCGTTACCAGTTAGAGGACCTGAAAGGGGCAGCTTTGTGAAGGAGCACAGAGCCTCAAAGGACATACCCAGCTCTTGGATCCTGAGTCAACTAGAACCCAGGCCTATGTATTACCCAAAGGTCTGACATGAATATGCTTTGCTTCGTTTAGGCAATAACATCTGAGGGATTTTAACAAAGGGCTTTTAGCCCAATGTTTTTCAAGAAACAGTTTTACAAGAAAGATATGTTCAGCTTTCAAGAAGGGAGAACTTGGATTCTGCTCAGCAAATTACCTGTAGAATAGAATCATCAGTAATAAATAAGCACGGGTGCCTGGATACAAACTCCACTGCTAAGTAATTCTATTATTTTAAAAAATGAGTTGACTTTCACTCCTATTGAGGTTCAACTGAAACTGTCTCGTGGGCAAAGCTGAAAACTAATGTTAATAATGATAAAAGGCACTCCTAACACTTTTTAAAATTTATATAACCTTTCCCTTAGTACTCTCATATGTATTATCCCATGGAATCTTTTTTTGATAGATGTACAGATGTAAACATAGAGGTGTGTGTATATTTACATATATGAAGAGAGAGATGGAGATGGCAATGGACATAGAGATAGAAACAGACAAAGAGAGTGGGAGCTAGAAATAGAGATAGAAACAGGAATAGATATAGGCACAAACATAGATACAGAGAGATAGACATAGTCCCCTGTAAAAACTTAATAGCTAACGCTCCAATGAACTTGTACTCCCAGCTCTTCTGACTCCAAAGATAATGCTGAGTTCACTGCACTGACCTTTAGCACAGTAGCTGGTATCCTGGATGTGTCTCCAAGTGCATCAGGAAAAGGTATGATTTCTCATGCCCCACAGGTTGAGAGGAGACCCCATTTTGCATGGCCCAGAAACCATATCCCCAGGTAAACTTGCAAACTGGTAGAAGCTCAGCAGAAGGAGGAATCTGTTTGCCTGGCCTCCCTGTCCATATTTTTTTATATGATGGCCACTGTACTAGTACTAGGTTTCTTTGGCCCAAGCACTCTTCAGAAGAACTACAAGGGTCACACTCCCACATATTAATGAACTGGGTTAATGGCCCAACTTCCTCTAAGACTATCCATGCCACAGGGTTCAGCCTTACCCTCTGGGTCATAGGGTTCCCTTGGTGTACAAATGCTACTAGGGCATATGTGTATACACTGACCCTTCCAGAGCCTTCTCACACATGGTGCTTGGATGATGCAACCCCTATGCTCTAACTTTAGCATGAGGTGTGAGGAATTAATGCAAAATTCTGAGTAATGAGCCACTGAAAATGGGGGTGAGAGGAGAAAGAGGCTCTTACTCCACTAGGTGTGAATAGCAGGTGCGCACCTGAGCCATCTGCTCAGAAACACCACTGAGGACACGGTCACCCACACCTAGGGCCTTGCATCACCCTGTGCAGATGCAAATCAGTCAGGTGTCCTGCACACCTCCCCAGCTTGTGTTAGTGGCCTGGTTACCTGCAAAAAGATCAGTTTTCAGAGCTGTTGTGAGACTCAAGAGGCAGGTCTCTTGATTTCAGCAAAAAGACAAAAACAAAGGAGGCTTAGAGGGAGAGAATGAGGTCAAAGCCCAGAAAATTCCATCAGAGAAAACCTGGGAGCCCTGGAGAGCCTACCCAAGGGCAGCTATCAGCATACTGGGCAACGCTGCCTTCCCCCGCAGGAAAAGTAAGGGTTTTCCACCTCAGCTGAACGGTTTTTCTTCTCCTTAAAAAACGTGATTGGAAACAGTCCACTGAACCAGATGAACAAAAAGAGCCCAAGTGTGAGCACACAGGTCTCCTCATTGAACAGCCCACAATATATAAGAAGACCTGGCTCATGCCAAGCACTGCTCTCTCTACGCATATACTTTCCCATAAAGAAGAGACACAAGGGGCTACTAGAGTGACAGCATGGCAGGAAAGGCACTTGCCTTGCACATAACTGACCTGGGTTTAATCCCTAGTATTTCATATGGTGCCTAGAGCCCCACCAGGAGTGATTCCCTGGGTTTAGACGTAGGAGTAACTCCTGAGTACTGCTAGGTGTGGCACACAACACACCAAAAAACAAACAAACAAACAAACAAACAAAAAAAAACTGGAGAAAGATAGTCTCTCTCTTTTGTCACATAGAGTCAGTGGATTGAAATGAGTAAAGGCTTCGGAGGACTGAAGGCTGCATAATAATAAATAAATAAACAAACGAACAGGTCCTTTGCTTTATAATCAGAACCCTCTCCCCAAAAAACAAGACACAGCATATGCAGATGTCCCTCAGTCACTGAGCATCGCTAGGGTGATGGGGCAGAGCCAGAGAGAAGGCCTGAGCAGACAGGGAGCCAGCCACAGCCACTGCTTCTCCTGGGCTGGAAGCAGTAGGCAGGTACTGATGCCATCCTCCAGCTGGGAACTGAAGCAATTTGTGGAATGTTTAGTATTCCACTGCAGGAGACAACCACGTAGAAATGTCCAGTGGGCAGCTGTCACTGTCCTCAGCCCAGGTCCAGGCAGGACATGTGAGTGGGAAAAGGACACTCACTACACTTAGTGAGTAAGGGTGTGGGCAGAGCACGAGTACAGGCAGATAAGGAGGGTGAGGCAGAGGCAAGGAGAAGAGAGTTTTAGGGTGGAGAAATGCAACTGCAGGCTGCAGAGCTAGAGAATGAGGAGCCCAAGGAGATTCATGTGACAGGGACAGTTGCAGGACAGTCTTAGTGACCCAGTCAGGTTGGGAAAGCAAGCAGGAGGACAGGCTGGGCAGGGCAGCACTTCCAGGGGCTCAGTAGTAGGGAGCAGTGAACATGACATGGGCAAGGACCAGGACTGGTTGAAAAATGAGAGGAAAGATGCTGACTCCTGTTTGCTGAGGAGCCAGAAGGAGTCCTGGGGGTGAGATCCTACTATCTACCATGGGGACTCCCATCCAACATTTGTAGACTCTCCTGCTGGATTTTTCTCCAGACTTGGGTTTTGTGCTGCTACAGTGGAGAATCCTAGAGCATCATGCATGGCAAAGGTTGGGAGGTATAGGAGATGCTAGGGCAGGGTACAAGTCCAGGGAACTTACCTGCCATGGAACTCACTGACAGCTGTTAATATGGAAGTTCCCAAGCTCTGTGGAGCTTAGTAAAGGGAGCAATAGTAAGTGGAAGACACTTACCTTGCACACAATTGATCCAGGTTGATCCCCAGCACCCCAAGTACCCTCAGGAATGATCCCTGAGCACAGAGTCAAAAGGAATCCTTTTCACCACTGGATATGACCCAGGGGGGAAAAATCTCAAGGATCTACTTCCTAAGATTCCAAGGGGTAAGAAGTTAAATTCCAGGGACCAGGGATTTTAGCCACTGGCTTTCTCTGACAAAGCAAGGACCCCAAAATCCTTTGCTGCCTTAAAGCATCCTCTGGGCCAGCAAGAAGTGCAGCCAGGACCCTTCCTGCTGGAATCCCATCCCTGAAATGCCCAAGCACAGTCACATCAGCTCCAATTCTCTGTGGCTTTTGTGTCTGTTCAGTTCAGTTCTACAGTGCTTGGGGGTGTTCCCAGCTCAGTGTCAGGGTGCGAAGATCAGAACCAGATCTCCCTCGTTACCAAGAATGATTTAAGGGGGCCGGGTGGTGGTGCTGGAGGTAAGGTGTCTGCGCTAGCGTAGGACGGACCGCAGTTCGATCCCCCGGTTCCCCATATGGTCCCCCGTGCCTGCCAGGAGCGACTTCTGAGCAAATAGCCAGGAGTGACCCCTGAGCGTCACCAGGTGTGGCCCAAAAACCAAAAAAAAAAAAAAAAGAATGATTTAAGCCCATTTAGCTTCCTCTCATGCCTGGGCTGAGGCACTCCAATGATGATGCTGGCTGTGGTGCTAAACCCACCCCACCCCCCAAAAAAGGAAGAAAAAGAAAAGGATGGTGCCAAGAGGCCCAACACCCCATTTTCCAAAAATGGGGGAAGTGAGGGTACTCTCCATTTTCCAAGATATCTCTGTTTGCAGGGAAGCTTGGGCTATGGCAGTGAGGAAGAAAGTCTCAGGCTTCCCGTCCTTTCAGAGGGCACTGGGTAGACATGGCATCTTGAGCCATACTGGGGAGCAGCCCGGGTTCTGGCTGGGGTGCAGAGACAGCCAGCAGCCACTGTTCTTGAATCCAGCCTTGAGAACAGTCACCACCTCTGGATTAGAGAAGAGGCATGAAAAGCCTCCAGGGCAGAGAAGACTTTCAGAGGACATGTTCTGCCTTCAAAGTGGCAGTGGACCTTCCTGCTGGGCCCTTTCAGATCTCACTTACCCTCAAGGGGGCTCTGACCAAAGGCTGAAGTTCCCAGCTGGCAGGGATCACAGAGGGGCTAGTTGGGACACTGGGGAGGGTACCGTGTGGCTAAAACCAAAAGATGTGGAGTGAGAAGTGTGTAATATGGGGACCCTTCAGGAGTGTAAGGGAGCAAGGAAAGGGGAGGGAGTTTGTGCCAACAGCTCTGCTGCCATAGGAGGAGTGTGCCCACAGCTGCCAGGCACCCAGCAGAAAGGTTCCTTCCATCACCATTGTTCCAGAAATATAATAAACACACAGCCAAAATTATGTCTCCAAAAGAGACATATTTGACTTCTCAGGTCTACCCTCCTATATGTTATACTTTATCGTTTTTTTCTGCTTGCCTGTAAACGCTCTGTGCATGAAGGGAGGGAAGCAGGGAGCTCTGATTGCTAAAACATACAAGTATGACATGCAGAGGTTTCATCTTGCAACAGAGCCTGTCATGATCTGGTGCTCTTCTGGGAGAAGCAGGGATGATGTTATAACTCGGAAAACCACCAGGTACCTCCAGAGTAGGACCAATCCTGTAGGTTAACCCTCGTATTGGGGTTACTGCTCCCTCCAAAATCTCCCTGCATCCTGGGAGCCCAAATCACATAGCCAGATGCCTGTCTGGGTCCTTGGCAGGCCAGGGGTGCTGCTGCAATTAGCAGGCTGAATCGTGATTCAGCATCCAACTCGGCAGCCTCCACTGGAGCACAGCGGACAGCTTAAAAATAGCAAAGCAGAGCTGCCTCTCGACAGCTCTCGGGCCCCTTGCAAGGCAGGGCAGCAGCTGGCAGCAGTCTGCAGAGGGTCCCACCACCCACCCGCAGACCCTCTACAAGCGCCTTCCAGCTGTGTTGGCCCTGTGGGAGGTAGAAAAGTCAGCTCCCAATCAGCTCCCCCTGCAAAACATAAGGCAGAAGGACCTCGAACTGCCAAGTGAGGTTTTAAAGACAAACAGGGACAAACACCCCTCATATTGCAGGCACAGCAGCTATCAACTGCCACAGCTGCAGGGGGCACTACCAGACTGGCTCCCTCAACATGATGAATGGGGGCAAACATCTTTGTCAAGTGGAAAAATCTGGGACTGTGGGCTTAGAGAGGTTTGGGACCAAATCTGTTTCATTCCTCTACTTCCTGCAGACCCATCTCCAGCCCCTCTTTCTTAACCGCATTCTATTATTTTGGTGGGGATCAGAGACTGGCACCAAACAGAGCTACTTATCATAATTTGCTGGGCATGTCAAGAGTAAATGAGATAACAGGCAAGGCATTGAGAAGGCTGCCTAGCAGAAATGAACCTCAGTAAAACCTCACCTCTTTTCTGAGAGCTGCTTTTGCGTCATGGATGGGGACAGGAAACTAGATGGAACCATGGCCAGAAAGAGGCCTCTTCTCCAGCAGGAGAAGGTGGAAGCTCCAAATGTCCTGTTCCTGGTCTAGTTTTCATTTCAGTACTGTTCCCTAGGTCAGTGGCACTTTCTAGATGAAACAGCAAAATCTTCTGGGCTAATGTTGTCCTGAGACATGTTCTAGCCAATAACCCAAAAAAAGATTTAAAGTGACAGAGAGTTCTGCTGAGTTCTGAGAATACCTTTCTTGAGATGACCCATGTCCCCAAATTAATTACAAACGTTGGAAAGTTCATTTGAAATATATCTGGAAGAAGCATTTCATGGGGCTAGTTCAAAGCATTTTGAAAAAGAAGAATAAGTGGGAATGTATTGTGCCAGATTTTCAAGGGTACAAGGAGTATTAAAATAGTGTGGTAATACCATAGGAAGAGACATCAAATCAATGGACTACAATAGAAGGTACAGAAACAGACTCCAAATAGCTAAATAATGTGGGAGTTATTATGACAGTAATGCTTCAAAACAAGGAGGAGATGGATGAACTACATGCAACTTGACTAACCATTCAAATGGAAACAAACTGTATCTCTACTTCTCTGAACATGGACAAAAAGCATTTCCAGATTGACTAAAAAGATAGGCATATCAAATAAAATACAAAACATACATGGGAGATTTAAATAACCTTGACTGGGTCAAAGTTTATTCTAGAAAGAAATCATAAAAATAAATGGTAAAAGGTCAGGAATAAGGCCAGAGATAGCATGGAGGTAGGGTGTTTGCCTTGCATGTAGAAGGATGGTGGTTTGAATCCTGTCATCCCATATCGTCCCCCAAGCCTGCCAGAAGTGATTTATGAGCATAGAGCCAGGAGTACCCCTGAGTGCTGCTGGGCATGACCCAAATCCCCCCACTTCCAAAAAAAGTCAGGGATATAGTCAAGAGTTAAGCATGTCTTGCAGGTGCCCAGCCTGGAATCAACTCCCAGTATAATATGGCACCCAAACATTGTAGATGTAGCCAAGGAGTTTGCTGAGCACCTGTATGTGATGCTGATGGCCCCTGGTATCAAGGTCATGGCACAATAGCAGCAATAAACTTAGAATATGATGATTGACAGTCACTGAAAGTGGCCTTAAAGGTTCCTTGAGCACCTCTTGGAAAGGAGGTAAAGAAAAAAGGTCAATAAACTTACTATAAGTGTAATTAAGGCAAATAAAATGGGAGTCAAGAGACACAAAATTCTAATTATAAAATAAATAAGTCACAGTAATGTAATGTGTAGTGTAGGGGGCAATAATCAATAATATTATATCACAAATTAAAAACTACTAAGGAAATATGGTTAACAGACATGGTAATCATTTCAGTGCATAAAAATGTTCAACCACCCTGGTCCACACCTAAAATAAATATAGCATTATACATCAATTCTACTTCAATAAAGAAAAGGGAGAGTCCAGTGCGCAGCTTGAAATTCATAGCTTCAAGGAAAACGAGGCTTGCAAATTTGGAACGGATTGAACTAAATTACCAAAATCAAGACAAATGAAAATAGCAAGAACAGTAATTGTAATCTATGGGAAAGGGTGACTATTTGAAGAGTTTTACCAAATGAGTAAGGAAAAGAAAACCATCAATAGGAAAACTGACAAAGAACATGAGCCAACAAGTCAAACCAATAAATACAAAATGACTTGAGTTCAATATGGACCTGTGCTCTGTAGCACTGTAGACTTTTTCTAGGTTATTCAACATTACATGCTACTGAAATCTTTTGCATAGGCTGCTGCTTCCACCAGGAACACCGTTACACTTGCTCTTCCCCTAGTTTAGTATCTTCCATTCTATAGGAAAGTCTTCTTAGATCTGCCGTTCTCCAGACTCGGCTGGATCTCCATGCCCCAGACCTTTCTCTCATAGGCTTCCTGAAGAACTTTGCACAGCTGATTATACATCTTAGAACACCTATGCTGCCTCCCCACTGGACAAACCACCTCTGCTTTTTAATCATCATTATGCAGCATAATGATTCAATCAATTATAGACTCTGCCTAAAATGAAATACTCTCAGTAAATTAAAAAGATATCACTGAAGATTAATTTTTAAAAGAATAAAAGTTATCATGGTACACTGCTAAGTAACCAAAGCAGGTTATGAAATTATATATGTAGATGTATAATAGATAGTATGTCAGTAGCATTTTAGGGAGAAGGAACATATACATGTATAAGATATAACACAACAATAACATTTTAGGGAGAAGGAATATGCACATGTAGAAAAGAAACATACTTCTCATATTTCCAGAAGCCCTGGCAGCTGAATCCATGCCCACAAATACAGTTGCCATATCTGATATCAGCCAGCTCCATAGACTCACTCTGTTCTTGAAAGAAATATGAACCAAAGCAAGAAAAATTATGGGTGCACCGACCACAGAACTGATACCTGGCGATCTCCAAGAGGGGAAGGCAGACCAATTCCCCATCCTGCTGATGCCATGCCTGCTGCACCCATCATCCACAATCACCGCTTCATCAATGGTTCAACTGCACCATTCCTCTATGGCCTTCTGCAGAAACACCAATCTGATTAAATCTCCGGGTATGCCGGTATTTGGGCTGACATCCTTTCCCACCATCACTTACTTTGCGAAGCTTTGAATCTCAAAGTGTGCATCAGAAATAGTACCTGGAATTTATGGACCATACAGCCATCCACACAACACTTCCAATATTTTTAATACTGTCATCCCCACCAATTAGACATAAATGTGTATCTGAAGCCGCCTAATGTTCAGAAACAAAAAAGTAACAGGATAATTAACTACCAGATTTACTAACTTTCTAACAATGACTTAATGACCTCATTGTGAGATATAATACTTTTGACAAATTTTCTCAATCTTCTATTATTTTTCTTTATTTTCTTTTAATTTAATTTAATATTTTTAATATTTTTAATAATTTCACTTTCACTTACCTGGAAACAAATTTATTATGATCAACTATATCAATTACGCTGTAATACATGGTCATTAAATAAAGTAATTTATATTTTAAAAAAGAAAAGAGACATTAGAAATTGGGAGTCATCGGGCTTGGGCCACACCTTGTAGTACTCAGGGACTATTCCTGGTTCTGTGTTTGAGAGTGATGCCTACTGGTCCTCAGGATAGCAATGTCAGTGAGTGATCAAACCAGGGTATTGGTCCAGAAAGCTAAATGCATGTTAAGTTTCTAGTTCCTATACTCACTCTCTTTAGCCAACTTTAACTAAAGAGTAGTATGACAAGTTTTCTTAATTTTGCTTATTTTCTTTAAAAGCAAACATATATGTGCATATGAATATGTAAGCCTGTATCTATCTACTTATACATATATGCACAGTACCTTACATAAAGGAAAATGACAACAATTAACCATAGTCATCTTTAACCCCTGGTGACAGATGTGATGGCTCTTCCCACCAAGACTCCTTCATTCTCTTCTCCATTCCTTCAATTCTACTTTCACAAAAAGACAAAAAAATCCCAACCTAACACCAAACTAATCCATCAAGTCCATTGAGCCACAGCCCCTCAAAAGCCCAGAGCACCAAACTTCAGAAAATAAAACTAAATCATACTGTGGATTTTTCAGTAAGATTTACTATGAAATTAAATTTTAAATAAACTGAAATTTAAGAACAAGAAAACTGTACCATAGAGAAAACTTTAGATGCTCACTGAACAGTCAGAAGTCCAGCAATAGTTCAAAAGAAATATGAGTTAGCATTCTTGGAAAATCTAGCTATGTTTCACTGAAGCACCATATCTACTCCATGTGAACAGACTGAGCACCAAATACTGTGAAGAAAGAGAAAAGCATAGATTTTAACATGGGTCAGCAAAGATCACTTAAACTATTTCAAAGAAATGGGCATATTTTATGTGTTTGCCCTATGTAATGTTGGAGGTTAGCAAGTTTCAGGCAGGTCAAAGTGCTTTTACAAGAGGTCATGGTAGGAGTGGGAAAAGGATCCAGCTATCTGGGTAGGCTCTCATGCCATTAAAACTAAATGTTACAGGAGTTCAGGCACCTCACTCATCTGATGCTTGTAACCTAGTCGTGCTGTGCTAAAACTACATTTTCTTAGAGCTTCCTTTCCTGAAAAATCAAGCTCTCCTGCTGTTGGCAGGTAAGGGAAGAGCCAGCCTACACTTGCAACAAACAGCTCAACAACTGTTTGCCCTTAGCAAAGTTTGCCCTTGAAGAGCTAGCAAGGACAATGTCTTCCCTCCTAATCAACATAGGCTTGGTTCATTCCTGTCTGTCCAGCAGGAGACTGACTTCTACATCAGCTGTCTCAGTCCACCTCTGTGGACTGAGCTCCCCACCTCTGTGGTTCATTTAATCAAGATGGACATTTCCCATTGGAGGACAGGCCTACTGCCATTACAAGGAGCTTTAAAGAGGGGCAGAGAGAGGAAGACTGTACCCCCCAGAAGGCAGGCAGATTTCTTCCTTCCTGTCCTTCTGGACCATTTTCCTGAGTTTAGGACATTTTGCTTTCCTAGTGCTGTTCAAAGCTAGGAGTTTGGGTGTCACAAGAAAAAAAAAAAAAAGATTCTGCAAAAAGGATAACTTCCCATACATAATCTCTCCCCTCTTGTTTAAAACTCCTCATTCAGTCACCTCCTTTTTCTTGCTCCTCTATATGTAATTACACTTACTTAAGGCAGGAAAAGAAGTGAAAGCGTGTGTGATTTGCTATAAAACTCAAAAAACAGATGACTTTCATATGATGCTCACATCAACTCACCTAGTAGAAGAGGAATCACTGGCCATGGAGGGAGGGACAATGAAGCTTTTGCATGGTGGAGGAACATCCCCAAAATTACACCTGGATGCTGTCTCCTCCCAGAGTCACAGAAGAGCTCTTCCTTCATGCAAGAACAGTTTCTAGTTCCCCTTGAGAACCCCACCCAATCTCTGCAATGTCATCTTGAAGACCACCCCTTTCTAAATCATCTGTCCCAGAGTTTGGTGTTCTGGCCCAATGTCACATGCCCAGCCACCTCTATGCATGATGCCCTGGTCTCCTAGGAGAACCCTGGAAACACAGCTTAGTTCCAGGTTATGCCTAACATTAAGGACCAATTCAGAGCTGGGCTGATATTGGTCCTGACTGCCTCCTCAATCCCAACTTTCTGGGATTCCCTCCCACACAGACACCCTCTAGATCACTGACTATAAGTACCACTTCCCAGGAGAGAACAGAATCAGAATTTACAACCCCCACTTAGCTCTTCCGGTTCTTTCTCAATTGCCTGCTGGGCAATTGCACCTGTGTGTCACAATTTAAATATCTTAAGACCAAACTCATCATCTTTCTAAAATAGGCTGTTTTTTTTCCTTGACATCTCCATTACAGTGAATAATTCCACTCTTGTCTTCCTGATACCTACTACAGTGACTTCAGGCTCCATTTCTTTCTGGGTCTTCTTCACTGTCTCAAATTCATCCTTAGAAATGTCTACAGGAATCTTGATTCCCCTCTCATTTCTGGGCCCAACACTTTACTTGGAGGCCCTGATCATAAACCATCTAGTTTTTTCCTTAGGATCTCATCATCCCCTTTTTAATCACCCTGACCCAAAATAACAGCTGAACCATCCTAGAATCTGGTTTGCTCAGTCCCTATGCATGACTGTTAGGGGTTGGGCACTTCTGTGTTGGAGTTGTCCTGTAGCCACACAGCACACGCGCACACACACACACACATACACACACACACACACACAAACACACACACGCACAGAATGGTCAGTATCATCTCCTGACAGAAACATAAGCCCTGTGAGGCACCATCACCCCAGCAAAGAGTCACAAACTCACAGCTTGGTTCAAGCAGGCAGCTCCTTAGATATTCTAAGAGGCCCACCAATGCTTTCTATGAATTCTTTGATAAGAAACCAATGTCAAGAGACTGGTTTTCCCAAAAGACTGGGAAAATGGTTTTTCCAATGTCTCTTCTCCTGCAGTTTTGGGTTTAAACCACCCTTGGATTAAGGCTCAAGGAGGTTCTGGGGAGAGAATATCCAAAAAGGATGGATCCATCCCTGGCCCAACAATCCACCATCGCAGGGCTGGAAAGGTGCCAAGGTGATGGAGTGGGGGCTAAAAGCAGGGCTCAAGCCTGACCAAACCCAGCTTCTCTAGAAGTTTCTCTTTCTTTGCTGGTGTTTGTTCATCTGAAACCGAGTACATAAAACAGCATCTTTCCTCCAAAATCTGGAAATTGAGCTCCCATTCGACCCAGCTATTCCACTTCTAGGGATATATCCTAAGAATGTAAGAATACAATACAAAAACCCCTTCCTCACACCCATATTTGTTGCAGCATTATTTATAATAGCCAGGCTCTGGAAACAGCCAAGATGCCCTTCAACAGACGAGTGGCTAAAGAAACTGTGGTACT
>PVKC010033210.1:0-14042 GCA_004027635.1 Crocidura indochinensis
CCACTAATTATGGTGAGCTTCATGAAGTGAGCTGGAAGTTCCAGCCCTCCTCCCATTATCTCTGAGGATTGGTGCAAAAATGACTTACATTTTTCTCAGAACCCATAGATGAGTGAGACAATTCTACGTCTCTCTCTCTCTCCCTCTGACTCATTTCACTCAGCATGGTAGATTCCATGTACATCCATGTATAGGAAAATTTCATGACTTCATCTCTCCTGACGGCTGCATAATATTCCATTGTGTATATGTACCACAGTTTCTTTAGCCATTCGTCTGTTGAAGGGCATCTTGGTTGTTTCCAGAGCCTGGCTCTTCACAATATCTTACATTGTCCATTAAGATAATTTTAGGAAAATGATCTTTTACTCTTTTCACTTTATATCCTGTCTTATTTTTTATTGAGTTTTGGGTCACTCTTGGCAGTGCTCAGAGCTTATTCCTAGCTTTGTACTCAGTCACTCCTCATGGTGATCAAGACATGTGGTTCTAGAGTTTGAACTTGGATGAGTCATGTTAAAGCAAGCACTCAATTCTTTCTACATTCTCTGGTTTCTTATCCTGTCCCATTTTTATTTTATTAAATTAAACATGATTTACAAAGTTACTCATAGTTGAGTTTTAGGCATATAATATTCCAGCATGGATACCATCACCTGTATCAACTTTTCTCCACCAGTGTTTCCAGGTACCCTCCCACTACCCAGTCTGCCTCCTTGACAGGCACAATTTGTTTGATTTTTCTGTTTTATTTTGAAAATGTATTTATTTTCTTTGATTCATCTCTTTCTTTCCCTTTGTGTTTGGTGCACACTAGGTTGTGGTAGGCTGGTGTTTGCCTTCTTCATCTAGTGCCAGAGATCACACAGAGCCAGGGGTCACACTTAGTGCTTAGCATGATCTCCTTCTCACAGTCATATGAATACAAGGAAATTACTCTAGTACTGAGCCACATTCCCAGAACCTTCTGTATTTTTCATTATACATATTTGCATTTACATAGGTGTTTTTTAAATGAAATTAAGTCATTATCAAATTTAATGTTTTTAATGGAAATAGTATGTGTGCTTATATGTCGTTTCCAATTCCTAACCTTTACTCATTAACTACTTTTCCTAAAAGGAATGAATATTTAAGAAACGGGGCCGGGGGGGTGGCGCTACAGGTAAGGTGCCTGCCTTGCCTGCGCTAACCTAGGACGGACCGCAGTTCGATCCCCCGGTTCCCCATATGGTCCCCCGTGCCTGCCAGGAGCAACTTCTGAGCAAATAGCCAGGAGTAACCCCTGAGCGTCACCGAGTGTGGCCCAAAAAACAAAAAACAAAAAAAAAACAAACAAAAAGAATATTTAAGAAACAATTCTCAGGGCTGTGTTGTGTGCAGGTTTAATCCTGTGTTCATTATAATTGCTATCTATTCATTATTAAAAAGGATGTTAGGGCCAGAAACACAATTCAACAGGTACTGCTTTGCCATGCTTGCAGTCAACCCAGGTTCAATCTGAAATCATGAGAAGTGTGACTGATGAGTACAGATCCAGTAGAAATCTTTAAGCATCTTTTCCCTGAAAAAAAAAAGAAAAGAAAAGAAAAATAAGCTAGTAAGGACAGTGTGAGTTAATGAGATACTGCATATTGTTATTTGCCAAGGTCTTTTGTATATTTTCTAATTAATTTTGGTCATAAGAACAAGAAGGCCATTGATTAGTCATGGTCAAAAGTACCAAATCTTTATGAGCTTTTTCAAGTTATCAAAGTAATATATGAACCAAATGACTCTTTGGTATAGCTATTGATATAGCTATTGATAGCAGTTGAACAGAACTGAATGGAACAGTCAGAAGAACAGCCCAGTGTTTGAAAGCTGAGTTCATGGTAGAAGTAATGATTTCTAAGCTCACTTTCACTACTCAAGTCCTTGAAAATTAAAATGAGCATAAACTTTATTATTCAGGCTAGGACTAGTACTCTTTTGAATGTGCATAGTAATTTTGCTAGGGGGAAAATGTAATAAGTATTTAAATTTAACATGTAGGCACTTTTATTCTAAAGAATTAGAGCAATACATTGCTAAAAATAAAGGGTTAGAAGAGACTCAATGCATTGGAGTGTTAATTCACACTTAAGCACTGATGTATGCAAACGAAAATTCTTTGTAGAAAACTTGTACAGATTTGCTTAAATATTAACTAAAAGTATGATATTTATATGTTATTCTATAATTCTGTAATAGCTTCCAACATGCTAAATATCTTGCTGACTTTAAAATATTTGAAAACTTTGAAGAGAACAAGGATGGCTATTGTTTTTACATTCCATATTGTATCTCAAAGTGTATGTATGTTTTCAATAAATATATTCATGTACTAGTTATAAAATAGATTGTGCTATTATATAAAAAGGCATTATATGTAGTCTTTACTACTAAATACAGTACTCTAGAGTAAATTTTCCCCTTTTTTCCAGTATTGGCAAAATGCTAATCCCACAAAGTGATTTTTACATATCTAGTCACAGTGATAAAGCATTATGGTATTATATTAATCTTGGCTATATTCAGATGCTTCACTTGTTTTTAAGAAAAACAAAGAATGGTGATATAAAATTCTTTAAGATTTGACTTCACAATGTTGAGAATATTTTTACTCAGTTCTGAATCTGTTAATAAGTTAGATATATACATGTTTGTATTTCAAAGTAATAGATACATGCATATAACTATATGTGGAGAACATTTGATTATACACTAGCTCCTACTATGCTTAAATTATGTATTGCGTCATGTAGAAACAGTTATCTGTTCATGTAGTTAGAAGTTTTGATAAACAAAGGAAAGGCAATATTATGATAGAAAACACATTAAAACTCCAAGGTACGTTCTATCTCTCCCATAACTTACCTGTTCAATTTTAAAATTGGAAAAATAAGAAAATAAAACCTTCTTGAAGAATAACTGCACAATACAACAATAGAAAAACCTTTTATTTCTGTCATTTCCAATGGTCACCTTCTATGACTTTTCCACAGAAGCAGCTACCTTCAAATCTTTTCTATTTATCTCCATGTTTAAAATTATTGTTTACATTGGCAATGATTTATTTCCCATTTCAGACATTACCTAATGGGTTCTAAACTATTATCATCCAAACATTATTAATTAGTTAGTCAAATAATACCCAAAATATAAATTTTTCTTGAATAAACTTTTGCTTCTAGATTTTGTAATTTTCTCTGATTTTTTATTGTTTTAGGGAATATTGTTGCTGTTTGAGTGTTTGCATTAATTTTTGGAATGGGATTCTGTGATTTGGTTATGAGTTAGTTTAATATAAAATTTTTAGCAGTTACCTATGGAAAATATCTTCCAGGGTCTGCAAAAATTTGACACATTTGTCCATAAATATTGATATTTCCCTTCATCATACCTTTCTTTGAAAGTCTACTTTCAGTCCTTGGATTTCTTGTCTTTGAATAGCAAACTGGCCTTAGAATAGTTCCTGGGACTTCCATTTGCCCGTTTTTGGTATATGCTTTAGACAGGTTATTCCTTATTTGTCTACAGATCTTTTCTTGACCCTGTCCTAGGCCTTATCCTTGGGCAATGCTTCCTTCAAGCTGCTTAGCTGACTGGTTTATGCTTTGATTCTCGCTTTAGACAAGTTTTAGACAAGAGGGAGACAGACTGTTTCTTAATTCTTTTTCCCCAGCTTTAGGTGCTGTTTCTTGAAATCTTTGACTGCTGCTTCTGTTTGGCAGCCGCCTCTATCCTTCTGTCAATATCTAATAACACTTGACCTTTTCAGTTGTAGGGCAAGTAATGACTTCCTGCCTCTGTTTGTTAGCTGCTTAGTGCTTTAGTAGATCTTACCGGTTTACTTGCATCTCTGTGAGTAATCATTTATTTAAGTCCACTATGGGTTGAATTCTTTTACTTATGTTCTGGTTAATGATTTCCTCTTCCCTGGATGTCAAGTAATTCTCCTTTACCCTCCTAAGAAAATATAATATTAGAAATACCATTTTCAATGCCCTGAAAATGTCCTTATTCTTAAAATGTCTGTATTCTGCTCCCATATTTGTTGACAAAGTTTGGCTGAACACATAATTACGTCTTTCCTCTTGAGTATTGAATGCAGTAATTTTTAAAGCAATTTTGTTTTACTTATGAGAAATACATCTCAATTATGACTTTCAGTTATGTGTGTGACTCCCTATACTTCTAGAAAAAAACCTTTTCTAATTTTACAATTTTTTGTCTTCTAAGCATTTTATTATTTTTAAAAATTGTTAATGTGCATTTTTCTCTGTTTCATTTTTATCTCCGGTCTCTATTGGAAGCTTTATTTCAAATATGGGCATACAAGGAATCCTGTAGTTGTCCATTTCCCTTTTTATAAATGTGATACTATAAATCTATAAATTAAGTGAGGCCAGATGGCCAATCATTTTATTATGTATTGCTCACACAAAAAAAGACCCTGAGGGTTATTCTGATATCATCAAATATCTGATGGCCTAGTCTTTGTTCTTTCTCCAGTGCTGTGCCAGGAGATGTCTACAAAACAGGAGAGCAAGGGGAACTGTAGAGTTCACAGACCAATAAAGCCCTTGCTTATTCCCCCTTTTTAAAAAAAAAAAAAAAAAAAAAAAACCTCTAGGCCTCATCTTGTTCTTGGATACTTCTTTAATCCTCAATTTGAGACCCTTCATATTTAATCTGGGGTGTGCAGGTGTGTGTGTATATGTGTGTAGGGTGTATGTTTGTGTTTGTGTCTGTGTGTATCTGTGTAGGATGACTCTCAAGCAGTTCTCAGGATCTGTGTATGATACTGGATTGGGTAGGCTGGATGGCTTAATGCTTAGCCCTAACATTTCTTGGCACAATTTGATGGTCATAAATGGAAGTTAGAAGTGGGGGTGATTGGACATGAAGTGCCAGAGATCAAACTCGGGACCTGGTTTATGTACAGTAAGGAGTTCTACCCTTTTGAACTAGCTCCCTTGATCCTAGATTTTCTTTAATGGGAATTAAACATTATTGTCCTACCAGTGGATTGGTAGAGGATGATCAGTGAAAACTTATGGGACAGTCATTTTACACAAAGTTTTAATCCCCCACCATTTTACCAGTTGTCATACTAATATTCCTGATTCTAGAACCTATGCCTTCAAGTCCTGAACCTTTTCTGAATCATTACAGGTTAATATTAGCAATGTCACTGCCCAGAGTCTACATAATGCCAAACCTTTATCCATATCTTCTGAATTCAGATTCTCTCTCATCCACTTGTATCCCATTTTCATCCTACATATCAATTTGTTTTGTTGAAATTTTTGTTCTTTAACTGATACTTTGATATTTTGTGAAGAAAGGTAGGAGTATGTATACTTAATATGATCAATTTTCACTGTGGACTAATGTTTCTGCCCTGTGATTTTATTCTCGATTTTATTCTCACATATTGTATGTTCTAGGTAGAAGAGCCTAGTTGGTCAAAGTTATGACAACTCAGGCATCTTGGTATTGTGGTGGAAATTTTTGATCCCTATCCTGTAGGTATCATTTAAATGCATTAAAATGTCTAATTTATAAAAATTAATATGGGGCCTGGAGAGATGGGGCAAGTGGTAAGGTGTCTGCCTTGCCTGCCCTAGTCTAGGACGGTTCAATCCCCTGGCATCTCATATGGTCTCCCAAGTCAGGAGCGATTTCTGAGCACAGAGATAGGAGTAACCCTGGAGCATCACTGGGTGTGGCCCCAAAAACAAACAAAAAATAAATATGAAAATTAAATATGCCTTTTTATAAGATCGAAGATGAAAGTGAATGTAATGGAAAGTGATGGATTCTTGAAAGAGAAAGAAGTTTGCAAAAATTTAAAGAATTGATTATAGGATAGTTATTTTATGTGTTAATCCAACATTAGCTTGCTATTATAAGAAAAGAGAAGACAATGCAACTCTTCCAATAAATGTTCCAATCAGTGTATAATGTTTATGCCTCCATGAAGTTAAAGGAGTAGACTGTTAATGTATGTTCATAAGAAAACTACGATTGAATATGGAGATGTGACTGGAGACAAACTAGGAAATAGCATAATTAGATAAATGAATTTGAATATAGATTTCATACTGTTATTGAAGGACAGAAGTGGGGACATCCATCTTTTGTTTGTCTTAGCCACACTCAGTGATGCTCAGGGATTAATTCTGACTCTTCACTCAGGGATCATTTTAGCCACAGCCCAACCAATAGTACTATCACTCAGTCAATTTTCTCTCACTTTTGTGAATAAATTTCTCAGTTTACTTTGTTAACTGAGTTATTTTGATTACAAATCATAATTTTGATTTAATATTATTGTGTTTTATGACAATATGATTTAAATGAATAAGTAGTATTTTTTATTTTAGATGTCGTGCTTATAATTAACTGATAAAAAGATGACTTGAACACACTTGGGAATGCCAGGAACCCCCCAGCAATATTCAAGTGACCTTTATAGTGCTCGAATCGAAATGGGTTAAGCCATATGCCAGGGAAGCACTATATCGTCTGTGCTATATTTAGATCTAAATGAATAACTTTTTAATATTACAATTTTGGTCATCAAAAGTAGTGCCTTAAGTTACTACTGTTAAAAGAGCTTGTGGGGGGAGAAGAAATAGAATTAAAAAATATTTAAAAATCTGGGCCAGAGAAATGGTCCAATAAGTTGGCATTTGCGTTGCACAGACTGACTCAGGTTTAATGACCTGCATCCCATATGGTCCCCCAAGTCTCCCAGTAGTTATTTCTGTGCCCAAATAAGTAAATAATAAAAATTTAAATTTCTGAAAGGTTGTTAGAGAGATATTACACTGGATAGTTCACTTGCCTTGCATGCAGCTGATCCAGGTTATATCACAGGTGCTACATATTGACTCTGATTCCAGTAGGAGTGATTCCTGAGCACAGAACCAGGAGTAAGTGCTGAGTACAGCCAAAACAAAACAACCTTACATGACCTATCAGTGACCATAAAACTTCCTGCTAAATTCCATTAAAAAGTGAAACAAACTTGGGGCCGGAAAGATAGCACAGTGGTAGGATGTCTGCCTTGCACGTGACCAACCCCAGTTTGATACCTGGCATCCCATGTGGTCCCCTGAGTCTGCCAGGATTGATTTCTGAGCACAGAACCAGGAGTATCCTTTAGTGCTACTATGTGTGACCCACCTGTTTTAAGTAAAACCAACTTAATCATTGTCTGTGACATTAAATTAATAATTGCAAACAGAATCTGAGGAACTTCATATTCTCTGTATACATGTGAATGATGATTTTTGATGTGGCATTTTTATATTAGTTTTTATTTCTGTGAAGGAAAGTAGATTCCAATAATGAGATGTTTGCAGAGTTTTGTATTATATAGGTCTGTCAAGACTTTCTATTCTTATTTGTTAATAATTCAAATGATTCTTTCCTCACTGCTAGTTTTACCATGTTGTTTCTGAAACATGTATTCGTGGCCTAATGAAAATTCAATAAGAGAAAACTTTATTATACCAACTATGTAATAATTTTAGGTTTAGCATAGTAAATCCTAATGTGTTCAATTAGAAAATGCTCAAAGTGCTAGGCTCATTGGTAGATTACTTCACATGATTGGTACTATAATCCTCAAATAATGTATATACTAGGGCTTTCTTGATATTCAAGCAGTCTTAAAGCTTAGGAATAAGTAACTGAAACTTTGAGATTTGGCAATTCTGTGAAATCGGTTCAGTTTTGCTTCATTATTCTGTTAATTTATGGTTCCCCAGCTCCCAAAAACTCAAATGCTTGGCTGTTATTCACAATAGCTGGTTGGTGATTGAACAGAAAATAAAAGACTCGTAGGCCAGAAAGTGGAGTGGGGGGGGGGGCAAGGCCCTTGTTTTGTTATTGGCCTATCCCAGTTCAATCCCTATTTTCATGAGTGATCTTTGAGTTCAGAGCTATGAGTTAGCATAGGAGGCTACATCTACCATCAAGTGTAGCCCTCAAAAAAAAAAATCACCAAGAAAGCTTCTATCAGAATTACTGGCTCTGTATTCAGAAATCACTCCTAGCGGCCTTAGGGAATGTAGCTTTATTGTATAACAAACATTTAACATGTATGAAATTTTGGGCATGATCTTAGGCACTATAAAACAAAATAATAGATAAAATTAGCTCTCCAGACAAACTTATAACAACATAGGTGGAAGAAAAACATAAGAAATTAAAGTCATAAAACAATTCTGTTTTCTTAAGACCAAGAAAAGAGAATTTGTGAAAAATAAAACAACAATGACAATACTAAAAGGTACTCAAACAAATGATGAAATGATAATAAATGCTTCTATATTTTTATCATTCAATAACTGCCTCATCTTAAAGGTCTGAATTCACTGACTAAGAGGCATACAATTATAGAATAAACCCAAATATCAAAATCTATCTTCTACTGCTATAAGAAATGTTTTTTAGCTTTTTAATAAGTATAAGCTGAAATAAAAGATCACAAAATTATTTTACAAACAAATGGCAAGTTGTAAATGGCAATTCAAACTGCATGAAAAAATGCAGTGGCCTAAATGGGAGTTGTCTTGAACACCCTTGACTTCAGAGTGTAGAGGAGAAGGAAACAATCTGAGTGGAAAAGGAGAAATTCAAATATGAAAGAATGAGGAATAGGGGTCAAGTGGTCTCAGGTAAATTGGTAGTGTTAAAAAGGACAGAATTTCACATCATAAGCCAGTCCTTCCAGCCTTCATCTCTATTGTCTCTGGGCATTAGTACAATAATGTCTTTATTTTTCTAAAAACTCATAGATGAGTGAGACTATTCTATGTCTGTCACCCTCCCTTTGACTTATTTCATGCAGCATAATAGGATATGAAGCACACCACAAAGAGTGGTGAGTGCAGTTAAAGAAACAACTACACTTAAAACTATTGTGACAATGTCAATGAGTGAGATAAGTAGAAGGCCTTTCTTGAATACAAGCGGGTTTGTGGGAGGAATTATGGGCATTGGTGATGGGTCTGTTGCACTGGTGAAAGGGGTGTTCTTTTTATGACTGAAACCCAACTACAATTATGTCTGTAATCAAGATGCTTAAATAAAGATAAAAATAAAAATAAATTAAAAATAAAAAGGACAGAACTGAATATCCTAGTCAAAGGCAACAACAATGAATCAAGAGACCCAAACTCTAACAATCTAATTTTTAAATATGCCTGCTATATTGGCAGGCTGGTTTCAAGAGTGGTGGTTGTTACACACTCTGCGAACTCAATGAAGGGAGGTCAACACTGGTGGTAAAATTGGCCCTGATTCATTGTATGTCTGCAATCCAACCATGAAGGACTTTGTGTATAATGATTGTTTCAAGAAAAAAAAATGATTTTAAATAAACAAACAAAAATTTGATTCATCTCTATTTGTAGGAGGTAATATAGATTTCAAGATAAAAGGAGTAATACATAAAGAAGACATATGATGATTTTGGAATTTTATAAAAATTTTTATAATTAGTGCACAGGCCCCAGATGGAAAAACTCAAAATATTATTTTGATATATTTAACAACTTTTAATAGAAAGAGTAACTTTATAAATAGATAAAAACAGTAATAGAAGATTTTAACAGCCCACTTAGAATAATGGAGAAATTAAGCAACAATAAATAAGAAAATAGCAGTCTTTAATTATCTAGAACAAATAAGCTTAATAGATATTTATAGAACATTATTATCTTAAAACAACAAAATTTGTTTTTTCATATATTCATGGAACATTTTCAAGAGCAAACTAGACTATGTAATAAAATATGTACAGAAAACTTAAGATGATTGAAATGCTTTTTATGGTTTTATGATCTGTTTTTATGATCTCAGTGCAAGAAAAATTAAGTCAATGTCAAAAAAATATAAAATACTAAAGCCGAAGTACCCAGACTTATTTGTCTATTATTCCTTTTTAGGAATAAAAAGTTATATAGTTCTTCCTTGAAAATCAACCATTTTTTTAAGTCAACAGTCAAAAAAAAAAAAAAAAACTGTGCCCTAGGCTGCAATAACTTTACCCTGAATTAGTCCAAGAGCCCTCACCAATGTGTTTCCCTGATGTGTTTCTCAGTAATCATGGTGTCAAAGAGAAAATTATAGCAGAAACTAAAAATAATGAAGACAAATGAAGATGAATGTACAAGTTAGCAGGAACTGAATTGCAACAAAACATTAACAGGTCACTGATAAAGAGAGGTGTTCTTTTTTTATAACTGAAACCCAACTACAAACATGTTTATAATTATGGTTCTTAAATATACTATTTAAAAATAAAAAATATAGGGCCCGGGAGATAGCATGGAGGTAAGACGTTTGCCTTTCATGCAAAAGGTCATCGGTTCGAATCCCGGTGCCCCACATGGTCCCCCGTGCCCGCCAGGAGCAATTTCTGAGCATGGAGCCAGGAGTAACCCCTGAGCACTGCCGGGTGTGACCCAAAAACCAAAAAAAAAAAAAATTTATATATATATATATATACCACCAAGTAGCAAATATATATGGATAATTAATATCAGACAAATAAAATACTTTATATGGAGAAAAATAATTACTAAGAGGGATTTCGACTTGATACCAGCTTTCATAAAGAAGAAAAAAAGAAAAAGAGTCATAACTATGGGTCGGAGTTATAGCACAGCGGTAGGGTGTTTGCCTTGCATGCAGACGACCTGGGATAAACCCAGGTTTGATCCCTGGCATCCCATGTGGTTCCCCAAGCCTGCCAGGAGTAACCCCTGAGTGCTGATGGTTAAGGTGAAAAACAAACAAAAGATTTACAATAATATAACTCTATAACTAAGACAACTGAAATAAGAACAATATATAAGGGGCAAGGCGGTGGCGCTGGAGATAAGGTGCCTGTGCTAACCTAGGACAGACCGCGGTTCAATCCCCCGGTTCCCCATATGGTCCCCCGTGCCTGCCAGGAGCTACTTCTGAGAGTAACCCCTGAGCGTCATCGGGTGTGGCCCAAAAAAACAAAAAAAACAAACAAACAAAACAGAACAATATATAAAACCAATAGTTAATAGAAAATACTAATAGTCAGAGCAGAACTAGAGAAATAGTTCCCTGTGACTACATGCTTTTTATGTGGAAATTCGTGCTAAATATCTGACACCTCATGATCCCCTGAGCACCCTCAGAAGTGACCCTGAGCACAGTCTAAAGTAGTTAATAAGCACTTCTTGCTGTGCTCCTCTCCCACCCCAAGAAAATATCCCAGAGCTGGACAAATGAAATTTTAAGATATTTGAATGCAAAAGATCATTGAAACTAATATATAATCTTACAAATGGACAAAGTCAATCAACTTTTAGATAACTTTATAAGGAGAAAAACTGATAAATAGAATCAGAAACAAAAGATAAATTTAAATATTTCATTAAAATGCAAAGGACAGGCCTGAGCGATTACACAGCAGTGTGGTGTTTCCTTGCAAGCAGCTGACCCGGGACAGACCTCAGTTCGACCGCCTGGCATCCCATATGGTTCCCAATAGCTTCCCAGGTTCAATTTCTGAGCACATAGCCAGGAGTGGTCCCTGAACATCACTGGGTGTGGTCCCAAAAATCCAACAAAGAAAAAAGCAAAGGACTATGAAAGGTTACTATGAGTAATTGTAAACCACCAAATTCAACTTCTTAGAAAAAAATTAATGACATATTTTAGATAAATACAACCTACCAATAATGAAATTAAAATGGTAAAATGCAAATCAACATATCACAAATATGGGGACAGAAACAGCAATCAAAACCATTTAAACACAAAAGTCCTTAAAGAAATGGGTTTAATAAGTGAGTTTACCAATAGTTTATAAAATATAAAAGCAAGGAGATAGTTCATCGGACTATATTTTTTTGCATATGGAAAATTCATGTTTAATTCCTGGTGCCACATAATCTTTCAGGATCACTCAGAGTGGTTTCTAAGTGACATTCTGGTTTGTCACCCCCGTTCCCAGCATCTCCCACCTTTGCCCCCAAACTCCTAGTATAATTGGTCCCCTCTATGTATAGCTTGTTGAAGATTGGGTATCAATGTTTCTGTTGTCATTGACTTTGAGTTTGGTGTTTAAGTCTAATCATTTTTTTATTTCTACTCAATGTTCATACAACTGTTTGGTTCTGGTAAAGTGTCCTATTTACTATTGTATTTTATTTGTTTTTGGTGTTTGGATCACACCCAGCAGCGCTACAGAGTTTCCTCCTGACTCTGCACTCAGAAATCACTCCTGCCAGGCTTAGGGGATGAGGCAGGGCTCAAACCTGGGTCAACTGTGGGCAAGGCAAATACCCTTCTCCATTGTGCTGTTGCTCTAGGCCTACAATTGTATTTTAAACACTCTAGGAAACAAAAGAGGCAAAGAACCTGTATAACAGAGATTATGCCTCAAGTATTTTCCTGTCAAATATCAATCATCCAGTCACATATATTAGTAGTATGCATTTCAGTATTAATCATCATAGTCCAACAAAGCACAGGTGTATTGTTTGAACACATGAACTTAAATATATCAACTTATCACACAATAAATTGAAATTCAGAATTCTCTGCAACAGTAATGAAGACTTAAGCAGTAGTTATTCTTTGTTATAAACTAGATATGGTTTCTGTAGAAATATTTATTGTCAGATTGTATACATCATTCAAATAATTGCTCATTACAGTTTTCACAAGTCCCCATATTATTTAAAAAGTATTGATACTTGTGCAGGGAAAGGTACTTCCTTGTCCTTCACCAGTTATCTTTTTTGTTTGTTTGTTTTTGGTTTAGGGGCCACACCCGGTGACACTCAGGAGTACTCCTGGCTATGCACTCAGAAATCGCCCTTGGCTTTGAAGGGCCTTATGGGATGTTGGGGTTTGAACTGCGGTCTATCCTGAGTCAGCTACATGCAAGGCAAACACCCTACCATTGCAGTTGCCATTTAAACAGAAATTGAAGGTGTTAAGGTCTTATTTCCTTCTCCTGCTTGATCAATAGTTAGTTCCTTAGAGAAATGTTTTCACTAGTTGTATTTTCAATGACTAATCAAATAGGACTTTTCTTTCAATGTTCCATTACTTTGATATTCAATGAAATGTTTTGAGCTTTCTTTTCTTCTTATAGAAGTGCTCAGTAAAAGCCTGTTCTAGTTACAGTTTTATATTAATTGTGATTTTTTCTGGATGTGCTAAGTATGAACATTCTCTATTATTTCTGTAACCTATGATTATTACTTTAGAACTCTATTTCTGGATCCTTCATTATCTATGAGTTTGTTTGTATTTTCAAGCATTGATAATCATATTTTTATCAGTGTACAGCTATTGTTATACTCACTTTTTAGTATAATTTTATTGTTCTCTGTCTGAAGCACTATCTTTTAAGACATGCTTTAGAACTTATCTTTGTTCTTGCTAGCACTTTTTAAATTCTTCTTTTTAATGTGAACAAACTGGCGAATAGCATGTTATTCTAAGGGTCCATAGACAGCCTGGTGATAGAGTATCTGCCTTATAAGCTTGACATGAATGAGTTCTATCCTACTATCTTTTCTATATACTGTAGCATGATCCCAATAGTTCTGTTGTTTTATGATCCTGACATCACAACAAAATCTGGCATCTCCTGCATACTTTGGTATGTGTGTAACCAAATGTGTGTAAACAGTACAGCTGAAGAGTGAAATCCCACCAGAAATAATCAAAATCAAACATGGGATCCACATTGATCATGCATTGTCTTTAGTGAGCATTTGCAGGCAAAACATCATCACTAAAGTATACTGAGTCCCAAGATCATCACAAATTAAATTGTCATTGAATGAGAATTTATGTGAGAACGCATATATTCTCCTTTATATGAGAATATCAACCAAGTTTGTCCCTCTTCCAGAGTTTGATCCCTCACATCCCTGAACACTCCCAACCTGGGGCTGGGGTTCTGGTAACCAATGCGAATGATGCAGCAAAGAAAAAAG